>JADLZN010010819.1:0-146453 GCA_018155175.1 Sinocyclocheilus anophthalmus | reverse complement strand
AGGTCCCTGCCCCACCCCCCTTGTGGCTGCTGGTTGGTGACATGAGAACAGTGAGCTCTCGCCCCCCCTCGCAGGTTCGGACTCTTGCCTGAGGGGGTGAGCCTGCTGGCCAGGGGAAGTTCTGTTTTGTGTTTTCCCTATCTGTTCACCTTGTGGTCTGCAAGCATATTTCAGTTCATTTGTGACACTGAATTCACCTCGTTGCGCTGTTTCGGTGCCTGAATTTTTTTTGTTGCAGCTGCAGAGGTTTTTAGGGAGCTGACTTGTGAAGTGTCAAGAAGAAGGCTTTGGCTCCCTTCCCCCCCCCCTTCGTAGCTGTGCACAGGCGTGGAGGGCTTGCACTGCTGGCGATGTGATGTTCAGCCGGCTCTCTTTTGCTTAAGTATATGCGCAGTCGCTAGGACTGTTTAAATTCTTTCTGAACCAATTCAAGCTCCTTTCTAATTGCTGAGTCAGGGTTGGACCTCAGCTCTGTCTGTATGCAAGTGGCCTTGTAAGGCCTAAGATGTGGAGTCTCTCTCATTTAGTTCCACATATGTTGTTTTAAGAGTTACTTTGTGTGAAACAGTTCTCTTTTCTAGTTCTGTCTGATGGCTTTTTCCAGCGGCGCTTGGTGTCTAGCAGCTGTTAGAGTCTCTGTGAAGACTGGTGATTTCCTTCTGTCGCAACATTCTGATGAGGGTTCTTTGCATTATTTTGTGCTTTCTCTCGTTGAGCAGGTGTCAGTTCTCTGTAGAAATCTGTGACTTGCAGTTTCAGTTCATTTACCTCCTGTCTGAGGCCCTTGAGGTTGTGGGCCGAGGAGAGGATGATGCTGTTCATGTCCTGGTGTGTCAGGCAGGGTGTCGGGTTGTTCACTTGTCGCAGTCTCGCTTTCCTTTCTTTGCCATGGCAGGTCGTAGGCTGCTTTGAGCTGAATGATGTCCAATACAGTGCTCTACTGAGTGTCCAGGTGGTCCTGGTGAGCTGGCAGGGCTGGATGTCTGTGTAATGTCTGCGACATCCTGGCACACTTGTGGGAACACCAGAGAGAGAGAGGCACAAGGCAAATGCAGGTACGTACAGAGGTGTTAAGGTATCTCTAAGGGGAACGGCTGTGTAGGCCGTGTAAGGTATGAATAGCTGGTGGGAGGGAGCTAGTGAGGTAGGGTGCTATGTTTCTGTGTTCGTGAACACAAAGAGAGAGTTTGAATAACTTTGTTGAGGGGCCGTAAGCAGGGGTAAGCTGATGACCGGGCTATACATGTAGTCAAACTATTACTTAAAACACTGATGGTTCACGGGTTTGGTCAGTATGACGAAACTGAAATAAAAGAAGATGAACTCAAAAAAAAAAAAGGAAGATTTTACCTATTTTAGTTTTTTCTAAGAGATATGGCTAAGCAGGTGTCACTTGTGTGTGATGCTGCAATAGACTTCATAACCCTAGGGTTAGGCTGTTAGATAAACTAGCAGGGACCCACCAAATACATCGTCAAAAGAAAAAGAAACAGTGGGAAATGTTCCTAGTTCTATCTTGGCCTACAATGTGTTGAACAGTAGCTGCCCTTCAATGCATTAGGTCTGGCACAGAGGAGTGAGGAGAAAGTAGAGAGGAAACAGGGATTAGGCTACTAATAACCTGTATAACTCGTTAAGGAAACAACAGTTGCTAGAACTACTGTAATCCTATACAAAAAGCGAAGATGGAGATGGTGAAATAACTAAAATAAGGTAAAAGTAAAACACAACAAACAAAAGTAAAATAAAAAAAGGGGTCCTAAGAGCTGTAGGAAATTAACAGGGAAAAAAAAAAAAAAAAAAAAAAAAAAAACAAATTTTTTTGATTGAATTAAATCTCAATTTAATACAAATCAATGTAGGCTGAAGTGGTACATTTGTTGCTAAACCAAATGTAATAATGGCAATTAAAAAAATAAAAAAAAAAAAAGGTAGAATAAGTCAAAACAAAAAAAATAAACAATAACACAAGTAAAACTACAGTATGTGGGTAGGGACCACAGGGACCTGTGATGGCATCAACAGGAAGTGACACCAGGAGTGACGGAGAGAGAGGGAGAGAGAGGTGTGGTTAGAAAGTTACACTTTACACGCCTATCTAAGCGTTATTCAGATGCTAACAGCTAGCAGTTGAGGTAAAGGGCTTAGCTTAAGAGTTAGCGTTAGTTACACGCAATTCTTTCTTGACACACAGGTCTGTGAAGTGAATGCTGTTGTCAGATTAACCGGAAGAGTCTGCCCACACTTCCGGGGTCACGTGTTGCTAAGAGACCAATGCAAGCTCACAACAGGTGCACGTGGAGCAGACTTGCACTGCTGTGAGCATGCATGGGAAACTCATGCATGTCCCATACAAATTCATTCATTAATCAAAACAGCACATTCACTTCACAGGCAATGGTGGATTCGTAGTTAGCTACGCTAGAATAACACCATTAATTTTACGTAAATGTTTCACATGAGCGAGTCAAAATGAAATACAATGATACGTAACACATAATAAGGCAAGGCCTTAAATTAATGAAATGAGGAGTATCGCTCAGATCACCTACACAGTGCTGAAAAAGGGGATTCCTTCGCCCAAGATCAGACTGATGTATTCTGGTACCATTATATGGGCTGCTAATCTGAGGTTTACCCATCAGAAAAAACTGTACCCTCTACTAACAACAGAAATTAGGATTTCTTCGCTAAAATCAGGTTAGTTTCTTATCGTACGATTTAAACACATTATAGCACTGAAACTTTCTACTACCTGTAGGAAGGCACATTCAAGCTATAGTTTTATCTGATTATAATCAGAACCTGGTGCGCGCATGTATAAGAGTTACGTAAATGTTTCACATGAGTGGGTCGATATGAATACAATGATACATAACACATACTAAGGCCTTAAATCAGTGAAATGAGGAGCATCGCTCAGAACACCTACACAGTACTGAAGAAGGGGATTTCTTCGCCCAAAATCAGACCGCTTTATTCTGGTACCATTTATATGAGCTGTTAATCTGAGATTTCGTCGTCAGAAAATAGACTTATGCTATACTAACACAGAAATTAGGATTTCTTCGCTAAAATCAGGTTCGTTTCTTATCGTACGATTTAAACACATTATAGCACTGAAAACTTCTTACTGCTTGTAGGAAGGCACATTCAAACTATAATTTTATCTGGTTTTGATCAGGAACTGGTATGCGCATGGAGAAGAAGTTACTAAAACTTATGAAACAGAAACATAAGATTGATTATTGGGTCTGCTTACAAGCAATGTTTAAAACGACTCCACCATTCTAAATTACTGCTCGTACTGCATAAAATAGGAAACTATTATTTTCCTGGCCATGTGAATGCTGGGATTTTCCTGGCTAGTTTGTCAAAGTTTCTGGGGGTCACATCATGCGCTGCTGCGGGGATGCTTGGAAGGGACCCCCCCTCCTTTCTGTGGTTGCTGGAGGTATTACAGTTCTGTCTGCTGAGTTGTTAAGCAGAAAGTGTTGGCTCCCCCCTTCGTAGCTTGGTGAATATGGGGAAGTTTGCACGGCTGAGTGAGGATGCAGGAGTAGGGAGTCTCTCCCACGGAGTTTCCTTTTGCAGCCTATAAGAGTAACTGAGTTCTCTTTGGACCATGTCAAGATTGTCTTGAGTGTTGTTCAGCTGCTGAATCAGAGTCTCTTGAAGTCTATCAATTTCCTCCTGTAACTCCATTCTGCTGGGATCCTTGTGGGATACCGCCGTGATCTGTTGCTATGAGATAATTTACCTCCTGTTCCAATCCCATTAGGTTGTGGGCCAGGAAGATGATGACCTTGGTGAGCTTTTTGTAGCCATAACTCTCGCTTGAGTCATGAGTCTGAGGTACTCTTCTCTCTGTGTCCAGTTGCTTTCGGCTCAGTAGGTGGTCGTCGGCCTGGGTAAAGGGGGTGTTCCTCACAACGCCTGGCCAGCCTCTTTGGTCTGCATTCTGGGCAGTTAGTCTGAGCATCTGCAACAGTTTGACACACTTGTGCTGAGAGTAAGGGCTAGAGACTACTACAAAATCAAAACAGAGTATGAATGCTAAAAATAGTTTTGGGTCAGCATATGTTTAGCTGAAAAGGGCGTAAACAGGATTTTCATTGATGACTTAAGACTACTGTCAAATTATCACTCAGAATTTGCTGAAGGTTCCCCAACAGGCTTAATTCTGAGGAAGTTGAGGTATGAAGGAGAAAAGGGAAAAGCTGAAGGAAAAGGAGAGCATTTCTATTCGGATTATGCCTATTATTTGGTACTCAGTATGATATTTATGCTCTAGTGTTTGTCTAGATGAATTTTGTAACAAGGTCATAAAACTTAGGGCACATGTTTGAAAATAAACAAATCAAAAATAGAAATGTCTCTGGTGTTGTGCTATGTGAAGTTAGCGCTTCCTGTGACAAGTTGTTGTCATGGTAACCAATGCATGCCAGTGCATTTAAAGCAGTTTAGTGTCTGCCTATTTTAAAAGTTGCCTACAGTTTTAGAACGTGGTGCTTTCAGTGAGTGCTTCTCTAATGCAACAAACTTCTTGCACTTGTTTAAAGAATAAAAAAACGGGTTTACTGTAAGTTAAAACCGGTTAAAACATATATGTAGTTATGTTTGCCTCACCTATGAGTACTAAAGTACAGTATTACACCCTTAATTTCACTCAGCGAGTGAAACACATAATGACCACCAGGTTGCTAGGCCTGTATATATGCAGTCAAAGTGTAGATGAATTGCTTCAATCTAATTATAAACTATAAGGCCTTTATGCTGTAGAAAGAGGAGCAACGCTCACATCTACCTTGATATAACTGTACTGAGATTTCTTCTTCAAAGAAACAATTTAAACAATACTGCAATTTTGTGATTTCTTCACTAAAACATATTACATTATGGTACAGTTTGGAAATACCGCTGAGCTGAGATTCAGACTTACGCCTTGTCAAGACAGATTTATGCTTTAATACTGAAATTAGGGTGTCTTTGCTAAAATCAGATTAACCTTACCCTGATACCATTAAGCATGAAATACATAACGACTCTCACAATTATAATAGCAGTACAAATTCAAACCCCCACTTTATCTGCATATAAACAAGCCAGCAAATAGGGAAACAACAGGGCATCTCAAGTCACGCCCTATCTTAACCTGGACTATCATGCACACACTTCAAGTTGACAGTGTTTAAACTCATAACTTTCGTTTTATCATGCCCGCATATTCTCCACCAAAATCTGTAGCGGATCAGCTCGTGGGAAATATGAATAATTAATCATAATTAGTTATGATTAATTATGAATATTTTATATCCGCTGTAGATATTTAGATGACCTCTCAGGGTCAACTGTCTTGTCAATTCTAAGAACGTTAATTTCCTGGTTAAGGGAAATAACTTTCTTACTGTACAATTCTACAAAGCTTGTAGCGTAAATCTGCATGATTAGTGACTCCGGTTATGAGCAACAATGAACACGTCAAGTGTGATACAAGTAAGGTTTTATTAACTAAACACTTAAACTAGTCTAACATACTTCATAAACTCTTAAACTGGTCTAACATACACATAATCACTTAAACTGGTCTAACATACACATCCACACACACACATACAGTTGGTATAGGAAGGGTTAAAGTTTAACTCAGCATAGAAAGAGGCATAAAGAATGAATTTTATGGAACCATTTGCATATTCAGCAGATCTACAACTGAGGGATACGTCAGATTCTTAGTTCAAACACACATTTGTAAAAAGGCGCAAATTATACCTAATGTATCAATTAATAATACTAAGTTTGATACTTGCGAGTCTCGGCTGTCTGAAGGAGATTCCTGATGCGATCTTAAGGTTTCCAGTTGATCTTTCGCTGAAGTTAGTTGATGAGAAAGAACCAATCTTGAGTCAGAGAATCTTGATTGAAATTGAAAGGACAAGGCCGAAGAAAGGCCTGGCACAATGCTTTGGTATCCTGAAGAGTTTTCTCACATCTTCATCTTAGCATATGACTGAACCACCGACTGGGGCGGGTCACATAAAGCCGGTCCTTTAAGGTCGGAGAAGATCCCCGCCTCTCAAGAGGGGCTTATCCAATGAGAAAGGCCGGAATCCCAAGTGGGCGTTTTGAGATCCTGGGGAGTTTATGACCCGTTGTGTGGAAGCATGGTAATTTGCATAAGGAACTTGAATCGAAATTACTAAAGATTATCAGGACACTAATATATTGCTTATGTACCAACATATAATATACACTCTTTTTTAGATCATCAGAAGGCGAATTCATATTTACTAAACACGGTATATGTAAGGTTATATGAATGAGTGGTTAAAGCATGAATAAAATATTCTATAATACAACATATTAATACAAGACAGCAATAATATACACAATGACCTGAAGAATATGTGTGTTCATTCAAAGAAGGTTTTCCTATGAATTAATTAGTAGAAAAGTCAATTTCTACTGTGCATTGTGCCTCTTGCTTATGGAAAATGCAGTGAGAGTCTCTCACATCCACCAGGTTGTAAATGTATCAGGTTACCATGAAACCAGGGTCCTGTTCGGTTTCCTGGGGTGTTACAGAGTATTTGTAAAATCTAGCTAACAAAATATATATTGTGGGTTTGATTGGTCCAGACGCTACAGCTCTTACCTGTACGCTCGCGTACCATTTTTGTTCATTAAATGGAGAGTCAATCTCAATTATCACCGTAAATATTGGAGTGCACAAGGATCTGTCCTAGGGTCTCTGCTATTTGGGAGATTCCTGTGCCCCTGCGTAATATATTTAAAATACGGGATTAGTTTCACTGTTATGCTGATGATACTCAACTATAAATCTCAACAAGACCAGATGAATTTTCTAAATTATCTAAGCTAACAGAGTTTGTTAAAAATGTAAAAGATTGGATGAACAATAATTTTCTTCTATTAAATTCGGATAAGATGGAGATATTACTTATTTTACCAAAAGACAGTACACAGAATCTCGGGGATTACAATTTGCAACTAGACGGATGTACGGTTACTTCTTCTACAGTCAAAAATCTGGGTGTTATAATAGATAGCAACTTGTCTTTTGAAAATCATATTTACCATGTTACAAAAACAGCATTCATCCATATTAGAAACATTGCCAAGCTACAAAACATATTACCTATTTCTGATGCAGAAAAGCTAGATCATGCATCCATGACCTCTAGACTGGACTACTGTAATGCAATGCTAGCTGGTTGTCCTGCATCTTCAATAAACAAGCTACAGGTAGTCCAAAATGCAGAGGCTAGAGTCCTTACCAGGTCAAGAAAAATATGATCATATTACCCCAATTTACAGTCTCTGCACTGGCTACCTATTAAGTCCGTATCAGTTACAAAATATTATTACTTGCCATTAAGGGCCTTATAGGGTTAGCTCCTGCGTACCTAACTAGTCTTATACCACGCTACAATCCATCACGCTCCATAAGGTCGCAAAACTCTGGACTTTGGGTAGTACCTAGGATAGCAAAGTCCACTAAAGGAGGTAGAGCTTTTCGCATTTGGCTCCCAAACCCTGGAATAGCCTTCCTGATAACGTCGGTGTTCAGACACACTCTCTCTGTTTAAATCTAGATTAAAAGACACATCTCTTTGGCCAAGCATTCAAATAATGCATCTCTTAATCTAGTACTGCAGTTATATCTGATCAAATGAACATTATTATTCTTTAGCTTGGGTTAAAAAAAACAATGTTGCTTGGTTGAAACAGCAGCTATGCTAATTATGTATCTATTTGTTTATCTGTTTTTGCCACGGTAACTAGGATTTACACAAGCTTCAATCTGGATCCAAATCACCTGAGAAGAGATGATGCCAACCCATCAGAAAACCTCAGATGATGCCAACCCTGAAAAAACATACAGAACTACCACATTTTGCTAAACGTTTGATTGCATCATATAATAATTACTGTTAATAGTGTTCATCGTCTGTTTTAAGTCTTAAATTGATTTTTCCGTACATTTTGCCATATGTACATTAACTGACAATCACCACTTTTAAGCTACCACTAAATATTGTAGAAAATTAATTGCTGTAAAGTTGCTTTGCAACGATTTGTATGGTGAAAAGTGCTGTTTTTAAAATAAATTGACTTGACCTATTTAGTGCCCAAACTCTTGAAGAACCTACCTAACATTGTTCGGGAGGCAGAAACACTCTTGCAGTTTAAATCTAGATTAAGACCCATCTCTTTAACCTGGCTTACACATAACACACTAATACGCTTTTAATATTAAAATCCGTTAAAGGATTTTTAGGCTGCATTAATAAGGTCAACCAGAACGGGAACACTTCCCATAACACCCGATGTACTTTTTACATTGTTAGAAGAATGGCATCTACGATAATATTAGTCTGCTTTATTCTTATTCCGAGGTCACCATAGCCACAAGATCCAGTCTGTATCCAAATCAGATGGTCACTGCAGTCACCCAGATCCAGTACGTATCCAGCCCAGATGGTGGATCAGCACCTAGAAAGGACATCCACAGCCCTGAAAGACAGCGGAGACCAGGACAACTAGATGAGCCCCAGATAAAGATCCCCAGTAAAGACCTAGTCTCCTAGACGGCCACCAGGACAAGACCACAGGAAACAGATGAGTCCTCTGCACAATGTGACATTGCTGCAGCCTTGAATTGAACTGCTGGTTTCGTCTGGTCAGAGGAGAACTGGCCCCCTGACTGAGTCTGGTTTCTCCCAAGGTTTTTTTTTTCCATTCTGTCACCGATGGAGTTTTGCCGCTGTCGCCTCTGGCTTGCTTAGTTGGGGACATTTCATTTCCAGCGATATCGTTGACTTGATTGCAAATGATTGCAAAGATACTATTTAAACTGAACTGAGCTGGATGATGACATCACTGAATTCAATGATGAACTGTCTTTAACTGAAAAATTAGTGTTTACTATTATTACTTTGCATTATTGACACACTATTTTCTTAATTAATGCTGTTCAGTTGCTTTGACACAATCTGTATTGTTAAAAGCGCTATATAAATAAAGGTGACTTGACTTGACTTGACATACAGAAGGCATCTTGAAGCTGCCATTACCAACAAAGGCTTTTGTACAAAGTATTAAATACATTTCAGTAGTTCAATACTTTTTCCCTGTGTCATTCCATTTTATTACACATAACTTAATTTCTGAACTTATTTTTTTTATTTTCTTTGTATTTATGGATTACTTGGGTTGTTACCGACATCTGACAAATTTCATGTCACGCTCTTACTACACTCGCCCATAAAAGTCAACAGCACTTTTAGAAACATATTTACTGGGAAAATGGTGACATGTTCAGTACTTATTTTACTTTCTTTTCGTTTTGTGTTCTTTTTAGATTTGGGTGACATACATAAACACTAATGGACCAGTTACATTTTTAATAATATGTAAATGATGGCAGACATCAAGAAACCCCCACAATTCAAAGGAAACAGCAAATCAGGCTCTAAAACGTGTCTCTCCTTAGATTTTTGCAAAACTCTAAAAACATACAGTATCTCACAGAATTGAGTACACCCCTCACATTTTTGTAAATATTTTATTATATCGTTTCATGTGACAACACTGAATAAATGACACTTTGCTACAATGTAAAGTAGTGAGTGTACAGCTTGTATAACAGTGTAAATGTGCTGTCCCCTCAAAATAACTCAACACACAGCCATTAATGTCTAAACCGCTGGCCACAAAAGTGAGTACACCCCTAAGTGAAAATGTCCAAACTGGGCCCAATTATCCATTTTCTCTCCCCGGTGTCATGTGACTCATTGGTGTTACAAGGTCTCAAGTGTGAATGGGCAGCAGGTGTGTTAAATTTGGTGTTATCGCTCTCACTCTCTCATTCTGGTCACTGGAAGTTCAACACGGCACTTCATGGCAAAGAACTCTCTGAGGATCTGAAAAAAAGAATTGTTGCTCTACATAAAGATGGCGTAGGCTATAAGAAGATTGCCAAGACCCTGAAACTGAGCTGCAGCACGGTGGCCAAGACCATACAGCGGTTTAACAGGACAGGTTCCACTCAGAACAGGCCTCGCCATGGTCGACCAAAGAAGTTGAGTGTACGTGCTCAGCGTCATATCCAGAGGTTGTGTTAGGGAAATAGACGTTTGAGTGCTGCCAGCATTGCTGCAGAGGTAGAAGGGGTGGGGGGTCAGCCTGTCAGTGCTCAGACCATATGCCGCACACTGCATCAAAAACAAAACAAAACTGGTCTGCATGGCTGTCGTCCCAGAAGGAAGCCTCTTCTAAAGATGATGCACAAGAGAGCCTGCAAACAGTTTGCAGAAAACAAGCAGACTAAGGACATGGATTACTGGAACCATGTCCTGTGGTCTGATGAGACCAAGATAAACTTATTTGGTTCAGATGGTGTCAAGCGTGTGTGGCGGCAACCAGGTGAGGAGTACAAAGACAAGTGTGTCTTGCCTACAGTAAAGCATGGTGGTGGGAGTGTCATGGTATGGGGCTGCATGAGTGCTGCCGGCACAAGGGAGCTACAGTTCATTGAGGGAACCAAGAATGCCAACATGTACTGTGACATACAGAAGCAGAGCATGATCCCCTCCCTTCAAAGACTGGGCCGCAGGGCAGTATTCCAAAATGATAACGACCCCAAACACACCTGAGGGTGTAAAGGGTGTATAGATTGGCCAAAGCGTGTCTCCAGACCTAAAACCCTATTGAGCATTTTTTTTTCTGTGGGGCATCCTCAAACGGAAAGTGGAGGAGCGCAAGGTCTCTAACATCCACCAGCTCCATTATGTCGCCATGGAGGAGTGGAAGAGGACTCCAGAGGCAACCTGTAAAGCTCTGGTGAACTCCATGCCCAAGAATGTTAAGGCAGTGCAGGAAAATAATGGTGGCCACAAAAAATATTGACACTTTGGGCCCAATTTGGACATTTTCACTTAGGGGTGTACTCACTTTTGTGGCCAGCGGTTTAGACATTAACGGCTGTGTGTTGAGTTATTTTGAAGGGACAGCAACTTTACACTGATATACAAGCTGTACACTCACTACTTTACACTGTAGCAAAGTGTCATTTCTTCAGTGTTGTCACATGAAAAGATATAATAAAATATTTACAAAAATGTGAGGGGTGTACTCACTTCTGTGAGATACTGTACCTATGCATATGGACTACACTAGTGGCAGTAAAACACCAACAACCAACAAATTATGATTGCAAATTATGATTATTGATTAATAAAAATGTGGTTCCTTACACAACATTATGACCTCAAAAAACTTTTTCTATAGTTCATGATTTGTAAACTAATACATTTTAATGTTAATGTTTTATCTAATGTTTTAATGTTTAATGTTTACATCACATAATCAGCACCATATGTTTGACTATTCTGACATAGTAAACATGCTTGTTAGCTCACCTGGTAGAGCACTGAACTTGCGATGGAGAGCACTGGAGAGGTACGGATCCCATGAAACAAGAGTCACAATGAAAGAGCTGAATGACTTGTAGAAGCAAGCTAAAATGACACGATTGCTTCAGCAAATGTTTAATGTTTTGTACCACTATCAGTTAAGTTTAGTGTAAGTGGTACGTTATTTTCAAACACAAGGAAAGGAAAGGATGTGACGTGTGACCAAGTATTGTGTCCCATACTTGGAATTTGTGCTCTGCATTTAACCCATCCAAGTGCACACACACAGCCAATGTGAGAGTAGTAAAGAACAAGCACACACACACCCGGAGCAGTGGGTAGGCAATGCTGCGGTGCCCGGGGAGCAGTTGGGGGTTCGGTGCCTTGCTCAAGGGTCTCACCTCGTTCGTCGGATAATTGCAAGGTGAGAGAGAAGCACTGGTAGTCCTCCCCCACCTACATTCTCAAGATGAGGACTCGAACCAGCGATCCTTGGTTAAACGTGCCGACTCCATTTAGGCCTCCCCATGATCTGCATTAACCTTTTAGTGTCACTCACCCAATATTTCATTTTCGAACTCTCGTGATACGCACAACAACCAACAAACTAAACAATGCCAGATTCACGTTCATCTGTTTCGGATAAAACAGAACATGATTTTAGCACCACTCACTGGACATTTTGCTTTGAATTTGTTTTGAAATGTGCAAGAAGCAATGCAATATCATTTTTAAGAAATGTTGCCACATGCACATTTTACCAAAGAGTCTCGGTTGGCTAAATGGGTGGTTGTCATCAAATTGTTTGTTATATGATGTAACTGTCAGCAAGATGCTAAGATGCTTTCTCACAACAACTGAGACTAACTAGCTGTGTAAAAGAGAGGACGAAAACTGGAGATTTCGTCTCTGCTTTTGTCTAGCTTGACATCTCGCCACATATGTGTGATGAAGAACATGAGACGATAAGTGATGCATTTTACACATTCCTGCATATACCGTGCCCAAAATGGCTTAATCACTCATTTACTATTCACTGTGTTACTTTGTTATCTGAGGGAGTGAAAATGAGATTCAGATAATATTGCGCACACTGACTGGTGTTACAGACACGCCTCATCCTGAATAGTGAGAAAACGACTTGATTTCAAAGCACATATAGATGTATTGCATGACGTTTTTTTTATTTTTATCTGTTGGAATTTTTCACACTATTTATTATCTACCAGAGAAAAGTCTGATTACTTAGATAATGAAAACCCCTAACCTCAAGTTTGCTTTAGCAATCACCAATACACAGGAAGGGGAAACAAATTGCAATCCTGTATATGAGCAGCATTTACTTGAGGAAATGGCAAAATCACCCAGTTATGTCATTCTGTCACTCACTGTATCAGACATTTACTTGCTCTGTTTCTCTCTGTTCCTGTTTGTTTATAAGACTTCTTTCCTATGAGAACATATGAGATTGTGGGGAAAATATTAGTGGTAACCATTTTGAAGCTGAGTGCAGACTAAAGTTATTATGTGTGTGTTTGCTTCCTAGCAGCTTCTTGATATCTTTTCAACGAAAGGCAAGGCAACAGCTGTGATGAACTTCACAGCTGAGGAAGCATGCATTATTAAACGAGAATGACTGCACTTTCTCCCATTAAAATTTTCAAGCAATACCAAATACCTTCAGTTGATTTAAAGGCTATGCATGTAATTTTTTTAATTTACTTTCTCCTGTTTCAGTTTAATGCGCAGAGACAACTTTAAGTAATGACTAAACACACTTAAGAATGTTTGGTTATGCCAGGTTTACACCTAGTAACCAGTCAGAGCAGCCAAACTATCCGCTTGTTAAGTCTGACGTCACGTGTCACCGCTTCCGTGTCCAAACGCTCTATCAGATACCACGAGAAAACAACAAAAGGTGCTAATATACACTCAATGTGATATAATACTACAAAAAATATATATAATCCTAACCTTTAACTCCATACCGAAATCACAGACGGCCAGACAATGAAAACTTCAATCTAAAAATAAATATAAAAATTATTCGTGTTTGGGACGCTGTGAGCATGAAGACTGTAGTGTAGAGCGTAAGTTTGAAAACGTTTAGCTTAAATGTTTAATATGAATAAACAGTGCTCATAAACGGCTGCTGAGGTAGTATTCTCAAGTGAAGCGAGTTGAGGCTTGGACCCGGAAACAGCGCTTCTTACGTCACCACTTAACAACCGAATTGCTAGCAACCAACTAGAAAACCCAAGCAATGCCAACAAACAACACACAACCAGAATAGCCAAGCAACACTTAATGAGTTCTGCTCTCATTTAAAAGACATCATAACCACTCACATAATAACTCTATGCACTCAGCTTCAGAATGGTTACCACTAATATTGTCAGTCACCACAATCTAACATGTACTTATGTGTACAGAAAACAGAAACAGGCAGAAGTACAGAAAAGAAAATGTTATACTGTGACAGACACATAACCAGTTGGGTGATTTTGTCATTTTCTCTAGTAAATGCTACTCATATACAGTATTGCACTGAAAGATATTTTGTCATTTTCTCTAGTAAATGCTACTCATATACAGTATTGCACTGAAAGATATTTACCTGAGTGTATTAGTGGTGGAACTCAGCCTGTCTGACAAACATCTAGACATGGATGAAAGAACACTGCCTTTAACATAACCTAGCAAATCTCTTATATTACACAATATTCAAGAAACAGACAAGAACTATTTTTTGTGAGCACTTAGTTGTGAAGTTGCAATGGAGATCTTTCCTTCCATATTGTAATGCTCATTGCACATCCAAGTGAAGCAGATTATCAAAAAAAATAATAATCCTTAGTATAAATAATAATCCTAAATGTAAAAAGCAAAAATAGTAACTAGTCAAAATACCCTAGCAAGCAGCTCAAAACACCCCCCAAAAAAGTTAGCAACCTGCTAGAACCACCTAATAACCAACCAAACCTTCGTTCTGTTTTATTATATTTGATGGTTTATTTGACAGCTTTTATGTCTGACTAGAGCAGCATTGGTCTTGACACATTTTCATTTATCTAGTTATCAGGTATATGATCAGCTAAGGCCGAAAAAAAGGAAGGAAGGAAGGCTGAACCCCTCAAATTGTGTGCATTAATTAATTATTACACAAGCACATATCAGGCACTTTTAACTTACAGTATATCAATTATTATTTTGCCTTAGCTGCAAACTTTCATACACATTTTCTGGTATTCCTGTCTTGATCTTTCGCCTTTCTCTTGCCACCAGTTGTCTTGACAGAAGCCCTTTTCTCACAGTAATACCAGTAAATTGCCATAAAATTACCAGAACGACTGGTTGTATTTACTGGTAAATACAAAAATGTGCTGTTCACACAGGCAATGACATTCACACATCGGTTTCAAATTACCAGTAAATTCTGTGACATCATTAACCAGAAATGACATTTGAATGGCTGTGCCTCCTGGTGTTGTGTTTGTAAACATGGAGGAGTATATGCGGTCAGTGTTTTTGTTGATGTTTTTATTTTTGTGTCAAATGTTCACATTCATGCAGCTGCTTTTGGCCCAGAGACATCGTATGACGACTTCAACTTAACTACATTTCGTGGAGTAAATGCCTCATCTGTGTCAAAATGTTATGATTGGCCCGTGCTTATACCGGTAATTTTGTTCCACGTTCACACAGAGCAGATTACCAGTAATTTACTGGTAATGTTACAACTTCTCATATCGGTAAATTGCCGGAATGAATTTACCAGTATTTTCGAAAAGGTCCTGTTCACACGATCTCTAATTTACCAGTAAAGACTGTATGTGAGAAAACGGGAAATTGTGCCTACAGTATGGGATGCTATTAGAGCCTCAAAATGAGTTAAATTAGACGCACGCACAATTATTAATGTAATGCATACATTTATACATGTATCTTACTAATCACAAACAAATGCCTTTCAATTTGAGTCTGTGGAATTCTGGATTAAATGATTGTGCAGCGATTTGAACAAATGCAGACATGTTTGTGTATAAAAATGTTCTGTTGTGCATTAATATATCATAAATTTCTCATGTAAAAAGGATTCTGTGCATATGTGGATCAAGTGACACGCGTGCATTAAAGTCTAGTTTGAGTCGATCTTGTTCGGTTCATTTGGAATTTGAGACTTCATTTTCGCAGTTTACAGCATTTCAAGACGCTCACACACACAACTACCAACGAACAAGGCCCAGTGCAATTCATTAAAGTGTACACAATTTGAAAAGTGCAATATGGTGCGTCACTACAACTGAAACAAAGCTTTGTCAACCGGTGCTGCACTAGAGTTAAGAATTACAGATGTGCAGCTTTCTCATGAGTAGAAGAGACCACTGTATTTGTGAATACAAATGTTATAGTTGTATTAAAGTATCATAATTTGTGCACGTAGCGATTAAAATGTGCATTTGTGGATCAGGCGACAAGCGTACATTCATTCACGTCTCTGTGATTTGATTTGATTCATTTGAATTTTGAGACTTCCGTTCCGCCCTTTTAGCCTTGCCCAATCTACACACACACAGCTCGCGATCCACGCGCAGCTGAGACACAGAACATCAGCGAACACTAGATGGCACTAGCCCCAGTCACATGTGCGCATTCCACTGAGTACGGTTCTGTGAATGTTACATTGTTTTATTTGTTTCTTTTTGGTTTGGTTTTGGTTTTTAAATATTAAAATTAAATACTCATTAAATATCCAGAAAAATGTAGAAATAAAATATTAAAGTATAAAAATAATTAAATTTGGAGAATAAAGTCGTTCATCAGCATCGTCAACTTCATATTTGCAGACACTGACTCAGAAAACAGTTTAGTAATAAGTAGCCTAAATAAAATATGTTCTATCATATGCGATTTGCTTGAGCGCGGAATAGGCTATAGCGTATAAAACGCTCGTTTAGTATAATTTAGTTTAAGTTAATTTAAAAGTTTAATTAAATATAAACGTGTGGTAACTAATGGCTTAAATGAGCGACTAATAGCACTTTTAATAATAATAATAATAATAAAAAATACAAGGAAGGAATACTGACAACGTGCGTGAATTACATGAAAGCAAAGATAAAAAAACAAAAGGGGATTTTTTTATGATTAAGTACCTCATGAAGTCTTGTTGGCAGCAATTAATATAAGCTACTCTGCATCTTAAGACAAGTCAAAGTAGAATATAAGTTCAATAAAACATCTTTATTATAGGCTATTTCTACGGTAGAGGAAAATGGCCAAACCAAAAAGAAACAAAGAAAACAGTGTAACATTCATAAAACCGTACTCAATTGAATGCGCACATGTGACTGGGGCTAGTGCCATCTAGCGGTCACTGATTTTCTTAGGCTCAGCTGCATGCGGATCGCCAGCTGTGTGTGTGTGGATTGCACAAGACTAAAAGGGCGGAACGAAAGTCTTAAAATTCAAATTAATCAAATAGAATCGACTCAGAAGAGACGTGAATTAATGCACGCGCGTCGCCTGATCCACAAATGCACATTTTAATCGCTACATGCACAAATGATGATACTTTAATACAAACTATAACATTGTATTCACAAATATGTCTCTATTTAAACAAAATGCTGCACAATAATGTAATTCTTAACTCTGCAGACAACGGTTGAAAAGCATTTGTTTCAGTGTACTGACGCACATTTGCACATTTTTCAAATCAAGTACACGTTAATGAATCGCACTGGGCCTTGTTAGTTGGTAGTTGCGTGTGTGGGGGACGTGAAATGCTGTAAACTGCGAAAAATGAAGTCTCAAAATCCAAATGAACTGAACAAGATCGACGCGAACTAGACGTCAATTAATGCACGCCTGTCACTTGATCCACATATGCACAGAATCCTTTTTGCATGAGCAATTTATGATATATTAATGCAGAACAGAACATTTTTATTCGAAAACATGTCTGTATTTGTACAAATCCCTGCACAATCATTTAATCCTGAATTGACACAGACACAAATTGAAAGGTATTTGTTTGTGGTTAGTAAGATGCATGTATAAAATTTATGCAGTGCATGGATAATTGTGCGTGCGTCTATTAATCATTTTGAGTGTAATATCATCCCATAATACAGCTGCTTGTTCTGCTTTTCTTTGTCACTGTATATCCATCCTGTTGCAATGCCAGCATTCCAGAAATGCTTTCATGAATTTATCTGTAGGCATTTTTAAATGCTTCCATTATTAATGAGATTCGGAATACAAAACACAAGGTGAAACAGCGCTGTGAACTCACGCATACCAAAAGGCGTAAAACTGGCAGTGTGCTGTTATCATATTATTTTCACACCCCCCTTTATCAGAACTTTCTAAAAAAAAAAAACAGAAACCACAAA
Source organism: Sinocyclocheilus anophthalmus (assembly GCA_018155175.1). NCBI lineage: Eukaryota > Metazoa > Chordata > Actinopteri > Cypriniformes > Cyprinidae > Sinocyclocheilus > Sinocyclocheilus anophthalmus. Next base: position 128,617 of record JADLZN010010819.1, on the reverse strand, counting down.
GACGCCAAGTCAATTAACAGCCGTGGTATATGTGGCAACATCTAGAGTGCTCAGTTTTAACATTAAGAGCTGCTAGGCTCATGAAGACAGTGGCAGAAGAGTTGATTGTCTTTACTAATAACTATTTATCACTTCCGATCTGCCAGTCACAACAAACATGAGCACTTCAGGTCTTTACGCTGTCTTCAGCAGTCATTAACCACATTTTTTATTTCCATGCATCATGCCATGATGGATTCAGTAAATTAGAACTGGCAGATGAAATAGAGGCAGCCAGCTCATACACATTTTACAGCCAGGTCTTTGCTCTTCTTCTTCTAGCTATAAAAATAAAAATAAAAGCAACAAGCCTGAAGTGTAGATTTTAAATTGAAAGTGAAGAAGCAATCGATCAATTAGAGAGACTCATTTGCAGTAGTCCGTGTTTAGCTCTCTCAGATCAGTAGCCAAGTGGCAGTAATTGAAAATGTCCATTTCTAAATAGCACCATTGATCAGGTGAAAGCGGGAGATAACTGCTGTGGCAGATGACTAGTGCCACAACATTTATAAAGGAAGAGAGAATGGTTGACTTCAGCAATGTACATGTAATGGTGTTGTGCAAGTAAAAGAACACGATGCAGGAATACTCCAAAAACAGTCTTTTAATGATATATCCACACAAAAATGAAGGAATCCAGGAGCAAGGGGTAGCACAACCCGTAGACAAAATCAACAGCAGACAAAGGACCAGGGCAGAACACAGGACTTAAGTACTGGAAATGTAATTAGGGAGAACTGAAACAGGTGTGGAGCTAATTAATCAAAAACCATGGAAACAAACAAGGGAACACAGGCAAACTGGAACGCAGAGAAACCAAACCAAATACAACAGAAACGTGACATTTTGCCCCTTCCTGGAATGGCGCATCCTCGCGCTGACAAAGGCAGTCCAACAGAGGAGGGAGGATTCATGAGGCGGTTGTGGGGCAGGTGAGGGGCAAGATTAGATGGAGGGAGGAGCCAGGAGCAGGAGGAGCCTGATGGAGATCCAGAGACCAGCCAAGATAGCTGTCCACAGTGAAGTCAACGGAGGGAGGAGCCATGGTGGAGGAAGGGCTGACGACTCCAGGGGGCTGACTGACGGAGACGATGAATGAGGAGCCCAGGATGAAGCAGAGCAGACGGACAGCCAGAGCCGTCTAGCTGGGATGGTCGATGACTGACCAAGGCAGAGCCTGAGGGACGAGGGAGCCCGGTGGAGCCAGTGGGATGCTGGAGGCGGAGACAGGGGATACTTACGTCTAGGCAGAGCTGGAGACTGGAAGTCCCGAGGCGGCAGCTCAGAGCACCCAGCTGGCGCTGACTGAGGGCGAGCTGAGGGACTGGCAGGAACCAGTGGAGACAGAGTTGAGGAACTGGCTGGATTTAGGAGAGGAGGTTGGATAGGGCAGCTGGGAGGGAACACGGAGAGTCACAGGGAGCTCAGGAAACACCGGAGGGCTGGACGGAACCAGCGGAGACTCGGGAGACGGAGGAGGGCTAGACGGGACCAGCAGAGATTCAGGAGAAACAGAAACACTGGGAATCACCTCCTCAACCCAGTCGATCAAATCCATATCAAAGATGTCCATAAGTTCCTCAATATATAATCCAGTGGCCAGTTGCAGCTCACCCTCAGCGGCGGGAGTGTGGGTGGGGCTTCCCTCCAATCCCTCGATTTCCACCAAAACTCTCTCGGGAACGGACTGTGTTGCCGGGTCACGCCCTTGGTCAGAACATTCTTGAGGCTCAGGCTTCAGGGGCGATGATAGGATCAGTCGCGGGTATGCGCGCTGGCTCACGTGTCACGGCAGGCTCAGGCTCTCTGTCTGTGGTGGGCTCTGGCAATAGTTCCGCACAGCGGGATGACGGCTGACTGGACTCTGGTTCGTGAGTGGAGCTGGAGATGTCCTCCTCAGCGGGACAGACGGAGAAATACAGTCCATTTCTCTCCAGCACCCACTCCACGAAAGCGGCAAAATCCTCCTCTGGACAGGCGTGCCTTACACCGCTCGCTCAGGCTGGTGTAAAAGAATACGCAGAGCGAGCGGTCAGGGAAGTGCATAAGGCCAGATCTAAAAAGTCCCTGGTATGGTCCTCCAGCAAACGGTCCCGTTGCTCCAGGCATAGGAACTGGACGGCTGGTAAATTCATTGATAGGGAGAGGAGCGAAACTAAACAAAAAAAGAAAGAAAAACACAGCTTATATTACTCACTTCACGGGTCTGCTATTCTGTAACGGTTTTGTGCAAGTAAAAGTGCACGACGCAGGAATAATTCAAAAACAGTCCTTTAATGATATATCCACACAAGAAACAGAAGGAATCCAGGAGCAAGGGGTAGCACAACCCGTAGACAAAAACAATAGCAGACAAAGGACCAGGGCAGAACACGGGACTTAAGTACTGGAAATGTAATTAGGAAGACCTGATATTATGGAGCTAATTAATCAAAAACCATGGAAACAAGTAAGGAACACAGGCAAACTGGAACAGCAGGAGAAACGCAAACCCCACCAACAGAAACGTAGACAGTATTCCAAGCAAAATGGGTCTCTGTTTAATAAAGGGATAGTTCACCCAAAAAAGAAACATTGTCATTATTTACTGACCCTCAAGTTGTTCGAAATCTGTATTCTGTTTCTGTGAAATACAAAATGAGAAATAATTTCCACTTTTTACACTCAGAACTTTTCAGCAGTTAATAGTGACCCCAGCTGCCAAACTCCAATGAAAATGAAGCAAAATACCATGAAAGTGGTTTTGAGAGCAAATTTCTGAAATCTTATTTAAATCAGATTGACAAACGGTGTGCAAAGTTTCTGAAGTCATCAACAGAGGTTCTTACATGTTTATCATAACCAAATATGCAGAATGGAGATTTGAGAGCTGCATCAGAGGGGATGATTTTCTGCCAATAAAAGACGTTTCTATCTGTTTCTATATATAGTATAGTACAGTGAAACAGATTACTTTTTGTGGTGCTTTGTGGAGTTTGACAGCCATGGCCATGGTCACCCAAATAAACACCAGTTTGGTCAGTCTGGGATGTCAACTACACCAGCTTAGGTAGCCTGGGAGACCATCTTTTTTTGTGGAGTTTGACAGCCATGGCCATGGTCACCCAACTAAACACCAGCTTGGTCAGTCTGGGATGTCAACTACACCAGCTTGGGTAGCCTGGGAGACCATCTTAAACCAGCAAACCAGCTTAGGCTGGTTTAAGGCCTGACCATACACACATGAATATTCAGCACAAATGTTTAACTGTGATTTGTCTGTTCAGATAAAGGCACAAAAAAAAAACAGACAGGTTGATTGAAGATGCTGATTCAGAAGGCACTTTTAGAAAAGCAGAATACCCCTTACATACCCTTAACTCCAGGACACAAAACATTATGTAAATTTAGGTATCTGACACCCACTTGTCAAAGAGAAGAAAATAATTCAAAAAGTATCTACATGTTCAAACAGCTGTTCAGATTTTTGTATTTGCTTTGGTGTTCATCAAATAACACCTAATACAAGAGTAGAGAGACAACTCCTATTTTTTGTCACTTAGCAAAATATTCTATCTGCAAACGCCTTTAAATCTAGAGTGGTTTTATGTAACCGCAGCAGCTCTGGGCATGTGACCAAAAAAATTAATCCTATTGGTTGATCAGTTTTCTTCACAGTGCGATAGAAAGGAGATTAGAACAGCACACACACACACACAAAATGATGGGTTAAAAAAACATTTCTGGGTTATTTGGCAACCCAGTGCTGGTTAAATATTGGACAGAACATATGCTGGGTTATTTCGACCCAGCTGGTTGAATTAAATGTTTGACCCAACATGCTGGGTTGTTTTATTTAACTCTACAATTGCTTAAAAATTACTATATTACTGGCTTAAAATGGGTTGGAAACTAGAAATCACACACAGAATTACAAGAGGCAACAGTAATAATCAAAAGATGAACATTAAAGGGGTCATATGATGCAATTTCAATTTTTTTTTTCTCTTTGGAGTGTTACAAGCTGTTCAATATGATCCCTAAAGTTGCAAAGACTAAAGTCTCAAACCCAAAGAGATATTCTTTATAAAAGTTATCCACGCCTACCTAAAACGCCTCGTTTTAAACACGCCCCCACATGTCTACGTCAATGTGTGGGAAGATTTGCATAACACCAACCAAATGTTCACGCAAAGAAAGAAGAACTTTTATTCTCGCTGTAGTATTGTTGTTGCCGTGTCGTGGAGACACTGTGTTTCATTGTGAAAGCGAAACTACTTTGTTTGGCCTTCCAAAAGAGGATGATATCCGCTTCGTCATGCTGGAGCTGATCCGTGCTGGTCGATGAGGAAATACCTCATTTCGTGTGGGACTCGTCCGGTCGGCTTTCACCGGTGGACGAAGCGGAGTCCAGCCAGGGTCGTCACATGTGGTTGCCGCAAGCCGCTCTTTGTTCGAAACATCCGCCGGCCGTGCCGTTCTCAAGCCCGCCGGCCACCTCTCACTCAAGTCTGCTGGCCTCCGCGCACTCAAGCCCACCGTGTGTGACGCTGTGCGTTTCGTTGTGAAAGCGAAAACTACTTTGTTTGTCTTCCAAAAGAGGACACAACTAGAATTTAGTGGTTAAGTTGTATTTACAACACCTGTTCCAGAACAGTTCAACCCAAATACTCAGATGTGTGCAGCGCGCGTTTTATGTGGGACTGTTTCCTGAACCTGCAGAGTAGGTTACCTACAATGCGCCTACAATGCCTACGTTAGCCTACAGTGCGTCTGTGCACAAAGGCTGTTTCAATAAAGTGGGGCAGTTCCAACTTTGCAAGGACAGTCTGCTGCTTCTGACTCACAGCCTGTAAGTAAGTTTTTTATATTAAAGAATTTGCCAATGACAATTCAAACGCGAGTTTTGAGCACTGTAGAGTAGCGTTTGTAGTTGCCGTTTTTTCTACGATCAGAAATGCAGACATGGTTTTATGTGTACAACGCGATGCAACGCAACGCATAAAAAGAAAGTATAAGGTTAGATACCAGTTTTAATATGTCCCACTGATCAAAACAAAGCCTCGCTTTGTAAGGGGGTTTATTGTATCATCATCGCGCGGGACACGGGCAATAACAGTATGGTCAAGGGTGAACATTACGTCACCGCTTGAGGTTTCTCAGCCAAGCAAAAACGCACTGGATTAGCGGCCAAGTCAGCGCCAACACCTCGCTTTTTCAGAACAATGGCTTTTAACAAACTCAATGCGTTCAGAAAGCGTCGGGGCATGAGTGGATAGCAATAATGTACAGTATGTGGAAAAATTTTTTTTTGAACCTTAAACTGCATAAACTCATTTTATTACACCAAATACACAACATAATGTCCTTTTTAGCAACATCATATATGACCCCTTTAAGAAATAAGCAAGAACAACCATGGACACAAATATGACAAATGTAATTTATTTGGATAAATACAGCCGTTTACAATGTTACATATATTTAAAGTCGTTTAACAAGCATTTTAATAATTAAAAATATAACATCGAAAAGTATTTTAATTTAAGTGTATTCAACTGTTCTCTATAATCACTTTTTTACTGAAGTATAGTCAGATTCTCAATAAATTCCTTATGAGCCCGTGTGTTTATGGTATGTGGTCATATGGGGCAACCTGCCCATAAACAAACAGTACTGAGCTATGAGAAACATTTTATATAAATAAAATAACTTATATTCCAGGATTGTTATTTTTTTTTTAACGAAATAATTATATACAGTGTGATGCAAGGACAAAGGCATTTCCATCATGCGAAACGACCTTTACTGACACATTTAGATGACTGACATCTCGGGCCTGTATGTTGCATTGTGTAAAATAAAATCATTTACAGCATAGTAAAGACTAGATGAAACAAAACATATTGAAACCTTTATTTCACTGAAGAAGTGCACCAGTTAGGCGGTGCTGAGAACCACTCTCTCCTGAAGAGGATGCAGAAAGCCCACGCTCCGATTGTAACTCAACAGCTGGGTTATTTTGTCAGAGTGAGGGAGAGGGGTGTATAGTTTCAGCTGTCAGTGAAATTGACCCAGCCACTAACCCAACAGCTGGGTAACACAAAAACCACCCAACACTGGAAAGGAACAACCCAACATACTGTACCCAATAGGGTCAACACAGTGGTTGGGTAGCAAAAATAACCCAGTATTTTTAAGAGTGCATGTCAATGTGAAAAGATGCATTAAGATCTGTTTATTCAAGGAGTTTATCACACCTAACATTTCTTTTGCATTGACCTTTTGTGTTATATGGAAATAATAATAGCATATAGGTTTTCTGTGTGAACTATTTGTGTAGTGGTGAAATTATGTCTCTATAGTTTGGTCTTGTTAGTTTGGCATGTTGTAGTCCAAACATTTATAATATATAGTTTGAGATGTTTACAGTTTAAGATTTTCTCATGCTTCACACCATAACCACTTCTACATTTCACACAGAACTATTTACATACTGAGATGGTTTGTCACTTCTCTATTGGCTTTTGCCACAGTGTTGTTTAGATGGCAGAACTTTGGCAGAGGCAGTGAATTTAGTTTCCTTTTGGACAGGAAGGAGCATCCATTCAGTAGGCTAACTGCAATGAAATCGCTGTGTATCTAGTGCTCTGGTCTTAACTCACTGTTCAGGGCTAGCGGGAGGCATACTGTGTTTACCAGAGATGCTGCTGGCTCATAAGCAAGGCTAATACAGAACACAAACAAAAGCACTCTATTTCTCTTCCTCTAGCTCATGAAACCAACACATACAGGTGAGAACACACACACACACACACACACACAGTTCTGGAAACAGAAACGCACATACTGTAGATGGGCTGACAGTCTGGTGGTGTGAATCAGATAATCCCTCAAGCATGCTGAAGCTGATAAGAGCAGTGCAAGCTAGACCTTGAGGTGATCATGTTTCAAACAGAAACCTCAGAAAGATGCACTCTATAGTTCATTCAGAAATGACATCAACAATGTATCTATGCATTACCAGAGTTACGGAGTCATAATCATACTGCTAGACATGAGAGTGCTTATAAGTAACTGTACTGAATGTAATGAAAAATTAGAGGGTCAAAGAATAAAAACAGATGCACTTTCCCCATTGTGGTGCGAAATATGGTGAGACTGACTATAACACTTGAACCATCACAAGAAATCCAAACAACAAGTTGAGGGGGGTTTTAAATGAAAGTGCATAACTTTTTTATATCACAGGTAAATACATATATATTATATATAGATATATATTATATATTATATAGTATATTACAAAGAGGCAGTGTTTCACCTAGCTTGAAAACAGAACTTGTTTCAACTAAGATGGTAACCATAGAACAAAGTAGCTGCTAGAGCAAGCGTGGTAGAACAGAATATTTTCAAACAACACGTAGTGTTATTATTATCATATTACTTATCACTGCCATTTATTATAGATCTGTTTATGACAAAAACATTTAAAAAATGATTTGGCTAAATGTTGTAGGGCTGCCAAAAGAGAATTAGGGTGTGCACCTTGATTTCTTCTTGAATGTCACTGGTATACATCACTACAATGCCTAAATATAGTAAAAACAAGTTAGCAGGAATCCATGTTTGGGACAAACAGGCTTTTTTACCACCATCTCTCCAGAATTGCTGGAGCTCAGACACACTCCTATCAACAACTCACAGCTCTCACCTTGCTGAGCTCCTACAGTGAAAAGAGTACAAAAAAAAAACACATCTAATCAGAGTCCATCATATCCAAAAACCAGTCAGTTTTAAATCTTTACTATTCCTAATAATAAGGTTATTTTGAAGGTGAAACGTGTTCACAAAAGTCAGGGGTATTTGCCTACCACAGTCAACATGACAGAGCAACTTCATTTTGTTTAAAAGAGACATTTTTTTGTACATGTTGTAATGATCAAAAAACCAGTGCCTCATGTTATCTGATTGGAATAATTCTGAATAAGTTGCTTAACAACCCAGAGAGTATGTTGAAACAAATGGCATGATAAATACATAATTAATTAAATAAATAAATAAGTTTTCCAGCAATATTTACTCAATGAAGCCACAACACAACTAGATTGAATAGTCATGGCCTGTACCTACAGCAGGTGTACATGCATACTGTGTCCAAATCCACTCAGTACAAAGTGAATGCCAGACAGGTACACCACTGACAGATGACATGAATAACATTGATCCTGGCATTCATGTGGATGTTACTTTGACAAGTACCAACTATTTAAAGAGTGTTGCAAACCACATAAACCCCTTCTTGGCAGTGGCTTCTTTCAGCAGGACAGTGCACCCTGCCACACAGCAAACACTGTTCAGGAATGGTTTGAGGAACATGACAAAGAGTTCAAGATGTTACCTTGGCCTCCAGATTCCCCAGATCTCAATCTGATTGATTCCCCAGATCAAACACATCCGATACGTGAAGGCCCCACCTCACAACCTGAACCTTGTTTTGGCAGCATGACCTACAGAATATCAGCCAGGAGGTTTTAATGTTATGAAACCTCAGAAAAATGCACTCTATAGTTCATTCCCGTGAATTCAACCTCTGTTTAAAGTCCCATCGAGAAGCAATCCATAGACATTCCAGCCTGCTATGCCCCCTTCAATGATGTGTTTTGCCCGAAACAAGCCTCCCACTTACCACATCGGTCATGGGACAGCGCCATAGATCTCATTCCGGGTGAGCAAGTGCCTCGGAAAATCTATTCACTGTCGCTTCCTGAACAGAAGGCCATGAAAGAATACATCAAGGAGGCACTGGGTCAAGGTTACATCCTTCCATCTAATTCCCCTGCTGCATCGAGCTTCTTCTTTGTGGCCAAGAAGGACGGAGGTTTGAGGTTCTGTATAGATTACCGAGCACTAAATAACATCACCGTCAAGTTCCGATATCCTCTTTCCCTCGTCCCAAATGCCCTTGAACATCTCCGTGGGGCCACCATCTTCACTAAGTTGGACCTCCGCAGTGCTTATAACCTCATCTGGATACGTGAGGGGGATGAATGGAAGATTGCATTTGTGACTCCTACTGGCCACTATGAGTATCTGGTCATGCCCTATGGACTTTCCAATGCCCCCTCCGTATTCCAGGACTACATGCACAAGGTGCTCCGTGAGTTTCTCCATCGGTTTGTCATTGTCTACATAGATGACATCCTCATCTACTCCCGGAGCCAGGCCGAACATCGCCAGCACATTGCGGAGGTCCTCCAATGCCTGAGAGCACCACCTATTCCTCAAGGCTGAAAAGTGCACCTTCCACCAACCCACGGTGCAATTCCTGGGGTATAACATTGATCGTACCAGCATCCAGATGGACGAGGGGAAGGTGGAAGCTATAACCTCTTGGCCAGAACCCACCACAATTAAGGAGCTCCAACAATTCCTTGGATTTACAAACTTTTACCGTCGCTTCATTCTAAGCTATAGCAAGATCACCAACTTACTCCGAGGGAAACCCAAATCTCTGTCCTGGACACCCGTGGCCTTAAAAGCGTTCTCCTCCCTCAAAAGAGCCTTCACTAGAGCCACTCCTAGTCCATCCAGATCCCGACCTCCCATTCGTCGTGGAAGTTGACGCCTCCACTACAGGAGTGGGGGCAGTGTTGTCCCAGCAGCAGGGGAACCCAGCCAGACTACAACCATGTGCCTTCTACTCACGGAAGCTCAGCATGACGGAAATTAATTATGACATTGGCAACAGAGAACTACTTGCCATCAAGCTGGCATTAGAGGAGTGGAGGCATTGGTTGGAGGGGGCAGCCCATCCATTCACCGCACTGACCGACCATAAGAATTTCCAGTATCTTCGTGAGGCTAAACGTCTGAATCCCCGCCAAGCACGATGGGCATTATTCTTTACCAGGTTTAACTTTACCATTACTTATCGCCCTGGTCCCAGAAACGTCAAGGCAGACGCCTTGTCACGTATTCACAGTCATGTGGAAGGTCCAGAAGAACCGGAGAGTATCATCCCACCAAAGATGATTATGATCATCAGTCCTATTGAATGGAATTCCCCCTCCGTAGCCTCAAAAACGGCTCCCAAAAATCTGCCAGGCTGTCCTCCAGGATGCCAGTACGTACCACAGACACAGCACACCCCACTCATTCACTCTGCTCACTCCTCCCAAGGCACTGGCCATCCAAGGGCCAACAACACCCTCTCGCTGCTACGAGATCGCTTCTGGTGGCCCAATATGGCAAGGGACGTGAGAAGGTTCGTGCAAGGATGTCCAGATTGTGCCATGTCCAAAAGCCCGCGCCACTTACCATCTGGCAAACTCCTTCCTCTACCAATGCCAAATCGCCCCTGGTCACACCTAGGAGTGTACTGTCACTGACCTGCCACCCTCTGAAGGTAACACATGCATCCTGGTAATAGTTGACCGTTTCTCAAAATCATGTCGCCTTCTGCCCCTCAGAGGTCTCCCCACTGCACTGGAAACTGCTGAGCTTCTCTTCAACAAGGTCTTCCGATATTATGGCATTCCCGAAGACATCGTCTCAGACCGGGGACCTCAGTTTATCAAAAGTATGGAATGCTTTCTTCAAACTCCTAGGTGTGACCGTAAGCCTCTCGTCCGGATACCACCCACAGTCAAATGGTCAAACGGAGAGGAAGATTCAAGAGGTGGGGCGATTCCTGCGAACCTTCTGCCATGGCCACCAGGATTCCTGGAACCAGTTCCTGGGCTGGGCGGAGTACGCCCAGAATTCCCTACGACAGCCTTCTACTGGTCTCACTCCCTTCCAGTGCGTGCTCAGGTTCCAGCCTCCACTGTTCCCCTGGTCCGGGGAGCCTTCTGATGTTCCGGCGGTGGACTACTGGTTACGGGAAAGCGAGAGGGTCTGGGATGCTGCTCACCACCATCTCTAACGGGCAGAAGATGGCCGCGGACCTTCGAAGAGCTGAAACACCTACCTATCAACCAGGTCAGAAGGTATGGCTGTCAACTCGGGACATCAAACTGCGCCTGCCCTGTAGGAAGGTCAGTCCCAGATTTGTTGGCCCCTTCACCATCCTGGAACAAGTAAACCCGGTCACCTACAAACTCCAACTCCCCTCACAGTACAGAATTCATCCCATGTTCCATGTATCTCTGCTAAAGCCTCACCATGAACCTGTCTTTCTCCCCACAGAGCCTGGCCAGACGGAGGAAACCCCTCTTCCCTTGATCCTAGATGAAGGATCCGTCTACAAGGTGAAGGAAATTCTGCAGTCCCGGCGCCGTGGTGGTCAGCTTTGTTAAATCTTGAGTATTAAAGTCATGTGAGAGATAGATATCAGGGCAAAATAAAGAGACTGAAAAGAAAAATGTAAGTGAAAGTGCAGTTCAGGAGATAACTTTTAATTATTTTGCATGTCCCCAAACTAAGGATTTAAACCTTTTTTTTTTAATGTGAGGTCAATACAAAAATAGGGTTGTCCATGTTTCAGAATTTGTTGTGGGTGTATGAGTGTGAAATTTCCCAGCCTGAAATTGTTTTCCCAGTCCGCCCCTCATAGAAATTAATGTTGCAGACAGGCGGGTTCTTTTTAACAACAAGGCTACTAAAGCTGCGGTTTGTGTTGAGCCTCTGCCGCCTCAATATACAAGTACATGAACACATAAACATAATCTCTAGAACTGCTCTGAGTCACTTCATGATCATTTACCTTATTTTGAGAAAACTATGCATATCATATACAAAGAGCACAATGTTTCAGGAGTTTAGTACACAGAATAGGACACATGCTTATTAGATAACCGTATTTGAGTTGATGTATCCTCTTAAGACCTGGCAAACATTGGATTTTTTTTTTTGTCATTACATTGTTTAGAGCAGGGGAGCCCAACCCTGCTCCTGGCGATCAACTGTCCTGCAAAGTTCAGCTTCAGCCCTAATCAAACACACCTGAAGCAAATAATTAGGGTCTTCGGGATCACTTAAAAATTAAAGGCAGGTATCTTTGATTAGAGTTGGAGCTAAACTTAGCAGGACAGTCTATCGCCAGGAGCAGGGTTGGGGAACCCTGGTTAGAGCATTAAAAAAATAAAACAAATAAAAAAGGATTTCATTCGTAAGTTTGCTACGTCCTTGGTGATAGAGGGACATCGGGGACTCAATTCTTTAAAAAATAAAAAGGACATGCTGAACATGCATAGGCAGAAAAAATGATTTTTTTTTTTTTAACTCACCCAATAATTTTTAGTTTTCTGGTTTTTTACCAAACTTTGTATAAAGATAATTATCAACTATGTTATAACAGAATGATTTAATATACCATTTTTCTTTATGCAAAATATGTGTAAAATGGCCATAAACAGGTTTTTTCATTATATATAATGTATCTATAAACTAAATCTAATTTGCATATTAATGTGTTTTTGGGGCAACATGTAATGAAAAAAGAAGTGTAATAATGGGAGTAATAATTGACAAGATTTTCATAATAATATATAATATTTCCTAGAATATTGAAACATAATTTCTTTCCCTATTAATTTGTTGTGTCTCCCAAAATGCGTAATAAACATGCTTTTAATCCTGGTGTCCTCATATGAGGACATCTATGAAATCAACATCCTGTTTCATAAAGTTATATTTTGATTTGAAACCCCAAAACATTTTCCTGAGATGTTGATTTATGGCAAACAATTTGAAAATTAATCAGATTATAATTACTAAATATTATCATATTTCCATAAGAGTGTCACTAAATTAATATCAGACATTTTTGAAGACCAAGGAGAGGGAGTGGTCATGGTGAAACATCCAAACATTTAGTATCTCTGAAAAGCCCTGAATGTACTCTGTGACAGGACATCCAGACTTAAAAAACTGGGAATGTATCGTATCAGGAGAAATCACTAAAATAAATTCTCATGATGGAGGATGCAGGGTCTTAAGGAGGGTATATGCTTTTATTTATTATTATTTTTTAATGAACTATTTTTCCCCCAAACCATTCATTGTTATATGCAGTGCTTCCTGTAGTTATGCAAAGATTTGGTTTCAAAAACAGTATCAGTAAACTATTTCTTATGATTTTAAATCTGCATTGAACTTCAGATCAATCTCAAAGTAAAAGGCAGTACTAAAGTCAGATTTTGTGGTGGATGTGTTCAAATTTTATCATCTTAATTCAAGTGATGAAGGATTTCGAAAGTCTGAGAGTTGGCACTACTGGAAAGGTTAACCCTGCATGGGGTGTAAAATGTTTGAAAACGATTAACAGTTGCAAATAAACATTCATTAGAAATTTAGAAAAGTAATCAAAAGTAATCAGTTACATTACTTTAATAAAGTGATTGAAATAGTTACACTATTACATTTTAAATAGGTTAACTTGTAATCTGTAACGTATTACATTTTCCAAAGTAACCCTCCCAACACTACATATAACACATCAGCATTTGTCTGAGCTTGAGAAGTGGATTTATCATTTTTACAGAGAACAAGAACATTTTGCTGTTCAGTTTATTCAACAAGTGTTGATTTCAGAGTAACTGCTATGAGCGGAGTTTGTTTAGTGAAGAATTCTTTGCACTAATTCAAACTGGTCTGGTTTTTTTCTGAGTCGGGCTGCACCAGTCACGCTCAATAGTGTTTTCTGATTCACTATGAAGAACTAATTCGTTACAGTCATTTGTTTGTGAAGAGCACTACACTGAGTGCACTGCATGCGTGTGCAGCCAGTGAGAACTTAAGGCCCTTTCACACAGGACGTGGAATGCACTGCGCTATGAAACCCATATAGAAAGATATGCTTCATGCTATTATTGCATGATTTTTCCCCCATTACATTGAAGCACTGCCACTGAAAATCAGTCGAGGAGATACTGGATAAAAATGTATAACTATAAAATTTCTACCCAGTACTGGAGTGGCAGTTGCCAGCACATGCCCCATTGGTAGAGCTTCCTCTTTAAATGGATCTGAATGAATGTGCCAAAAATTCAGATTTCATCTGCTGTTGTTTGAATAAAGTGTCAAGTTCTTATTCATGATAGTTCATGTTCCCTTGTCTGCTCATACCCCACCTTCTTCCCTCTTCATTCCGCATCTGCACCTCTTTAGTCTACTCTGATTGGCTGTTGCATCTGAGCCCTTTAGAAACAAACTTTAGAAGCACTAAATGCTGAGTGAGTCCTTCATTCTCTTAATTGCGTTTTGTCTTGTTGCAAATCTTCCCTCTTCAAATGCATTCAATTACAGAAGAAGCCGAGAATGTATGACTCTAAATTGCAGGTTGGATATAATTGTTGCATTTCACAATTTGCTTATGATTTTCTGTCCCTCTCCTTGATCTCTCACAGTTGGTGAGTTGCTTTTGTATCCTGGTGAAAAGTAAATCAGTTTTTCCCATTTTCCCCCCACAATCAGACATGAGATTTTATGACATAATTATGCAACAGCTTTTACAGCTTTTTTTTCTGGGGTACAGAATATTTATAATTACATTCAATTACATTTTACATAAAATAATAGTTAATTATTTTTCATTGGCTCAAGTAAAAAAATATAGATGTGAATCATTACCCTAAATTTATTTAATTGGATGAATGAAACATTTTTTTCATTATACTAGTATATAATTATAGTCTATATCATAATAATAATCAAGTGTGCTAAAGCTTTGCTTAAATCTATTTTACACAGGCTGCATTTTAAGTGTTTTAATATCATATATTTATTTGTGTACAATAGGGGAATGACTCTACTGTTATTTACTTCCTCAGAGTACTAAATCGTTGAACCCTCTAAATTTCATTTATACATTTCATGAATTTCATTGGTCAGCAACAGGGTTTTTATAGTTAAGTAAAACTAAAACCATGAAAAATTATGTTACTTGAAATCAAATAAACATTAACTCAAATAAAATAACATAAACAAACTTTTGCCAAGGCAACTAAAATAACTGAAAATGGAAAATATAAAAACTGATTCAAAATATGAACAAAAACTGTAATTGTATCTCAGTAATATACAGTAATACAGGACGAAACAGTCATGCTACCACTACATATAAATCAGTATATGCTACTTTATTATTAATTTATCTATACACTTGTGTGTGTGAGTGTGTATAAATGGTCATCATATATTTTTATAATTTTATTTTTTAGCAAAAAAATCCACCAAATAACATCAGTAAAAATGTTAAGACAAACATACTATTTTATCATTTTTATTAAATATTTACTATTAGTTTATTTGTATTATTTTATATTTTTATTAGATATAATTTTTATGAAGCCCTTTTTATTGCTTCCTAATAATATATTCCTTTTAAAACAGCAAAACTACGCTTTTAAAACAAAGCCAAAACTATGATTTTCAAACAAAGCCAAAACTACACTTTTAAAACAAAGCCAAAACTATGATTTTCAAACAAAGCCAAAACTATGATTTTAAACTGAAGCTAAAACTACGCTTTAAAAAAAGCCAAAACTAAGCCTTTAAAAAAAGCACTTATGGCTCTGATGACTAGAACTACCAATGCTCATTTTCAGACGGGACTGTAAGGATGTGGACAGGCTCTGAATTACGGGGTGCTCCCAGCTCTCTAATTCTTTAGCAGTGAGCTTACATGAGGGTTTGAGTTTCCAATTTCCATCAGCATGTGAATCCACAGTGCTTTTTCACTGGAAGGTGTGTCTAACCCTAAGAAAGAGAAAGCCAGAGGATTCTTTACACTGACTGTCTTCACTCAAGTCTTTTTTCTAGTCATCATATATTATAGTATAACAAGATTGTTAAAATGAACTCACTTCATTAATCATATTTTAAATTTACATCATATATGATTCAGAATTGAAGATGACAGCACAAATAAGTCTCAACTCTGAAACCAATGATGTTTCAATCCTCCCTCCGTTTTAGATCCACTGTTTTACACCAGTCATGCTGCAAGATCTGCTCGAGGGTCAGCCGTTCAGTTGGATCACGGGTTAGGCACTGGACAATCAGATCACAGCATTCTGTTTTCAGGAGAGAGCTGGTTAGTCGTGACCATGTGACACTAATGTTGGCATGTACGAAAACAGCTTCTGAAACATGGTTCATTTAAGGTTAAGGGAATTTACAATTATTATAAACATATCTGAACACATAATTCTAACCACTAACATCAGTTGGTAAATACTAAAGTCTGTGTTTTACTATGCTAGACAAGACATTCTCTACCAATGTTTGTTAATTCTGTGCAGAAGCTGTATGTGTGTGTTATCAGTGCTATTCTCTCACCTTTAGATAAATCTGGGTTTTCAAACCTAATTTTGGCTTGCGTGATTTCAGTTATATTGCGAAACGGAGAACATCTGTTCATCATCTCATACAACAACACTCCTAGAGCCCAGACGTTTGTAGAGACGGCGTGGAATTTGCCATAGATGAAGAGTTCAGGTGGGAAGTAAGCCTGTATTCCTGTAAGCAAGACATGTTCAGCATTGAGCAATTCTTAGAAGCATCACATGAGCAATAATAAGTCACTAAACACTGGTTTCCACACTCTGTGACACAAAATGCCAGCTCACCTCTATATTGGCTGCAATCATAGCCATTACTACTAAGTAGATGACCACAGCCAAAGTCTATCAACTTAAGCTCCAAAGTGTGTTTTCTCAACAGGATATTCTCTGGATGAATATCGCTATGAAAAACACCGCGCTCAATGCAGTGCTGTACTGCTTGCACCGCCTGACACATGATGAGCCGTGCTGTTGTCTCATTCATGTTAGGATTATTGTTGATGAAGTCCAACAAGCTCTCGCAGGGATCCGGATACTCCATAATGAGAGTGAACGTTTGAGAGTGCTCAAACCACTCATATAGTTGGATGACGTGGGGGCTTATGGGTCCTTGCCTCATCATTAGCATCAGCGCAACTTCGGTAATGAGAGGTTTGGGATGCCCAGCCTACAGAAAAGATGCGACAAAAGGTTAGTTTGGTAAAACTGTGAAGAATATATATCATTTTTAAATGTACTGTACTTTACATTGCTTTGAGCTTTGTGGATTTGATAAACAGAGTCAAAGTTTTTTTGCTGCTTAATTGTCTATTGAATTCATGCTTAATGTTACTTACAAGTGAATTAACTACAGTAATCAGCACTTAAACAACTAAATACATATTATGTTTTGCCAACTTACAGTTTGAAGATACTGATCCCGTACAGTCTTTTGAATACGTTTGATGGCAACCTGCAAAAGGTAAAAAACACAGTTGAGCATATTGAACACCTAACCTTAACCTAACCATGAAGAATTGAGTATTTAAGAATAAAATCTGTAGGTCCTTCATTTGTTTTGATTCAGGCAGTGTATACAGATTTCAATGTAAGAGCAAAATGTCTGTCTACCTTTTTGCCATCAGAAATACGGATTCCCTCATACACCTTGCCATAGCCTCCTTCTCCAATAATCTTTTTCACTTTATAGCGAGAGCGAATGGATTCTGAGAAAAACACACACACACGAGAACATATTATATATTGTATTATATAATATATTGTAAAAGCTTGCTAGATCACTTGAAGTTGCATAAAATGCTTAAAGCAGTATAACGAGTTATTTTTTCTTTTTTTTCTTCAAGATTTATAATAACTTACAAAGTCATTTGCATAACAAATAGCTCAAATTTAAATAAAATAATCAACTAGGCTAACTGCTAGTTGGTTAATTCTTAAAAGGCACAGTCTTAATTTATACAATTGGTGCCTTGTGACAATAAACAATATTAATATAGAAAAAAATTAAATAAGGCACAAACATGTTCAAGAGACAGTAGATGCCAGCTAACTGCAAACTAACTTCAGTAAAGTTTAAGCATATTTAAATAAACTTATTTGACAACAGTTTATTACTTCAATGACATTTATCTTGTTATAATGATCACAGATTTACCATTAGTTGGGACGCAGTCTGAAGACTCTGGGACAGGTGACAGCTCAGGGTCATCCAGTTCTGGCGGAGGCACAAAAGGCTCCACTTTGTTCTGGCAGCGGAAAGGCTGTTTCATAGTCTTCCACACGCTCTTGAAGAAAGAGTGGATTCCTCTCCTCTTCCTACGTTCTTCTGTACACTTTTTCGTAACTAAGATCAACAAATTTCATAACAACTATTAGAGACATCTCTGGCCTTGAATGAAATGAAAAGAGTTGACATTTTACTGTTATAGCTACATGGATGTCCCTGTTTGTAATGCAATTTTATTCTCACCTGAAGCCTCCAATTTCAGTCTCTCTATACTGTCCTCAGAGGTGACGTTAGGTGTAGAGTCATCTAATCTGGATGCTGTCTTTAGGTTCAGGCAAGCTGAAGCCCCTACTGGCTCAACAGGCACTTCACCTGGAAGCGTAAAGCTGGACTGCTCTTGGCAGCGATCCGAACTGGATAAAGCGGCATCGCTCCACCCTTCCTGGCTATCCACAGTTCCTCTCTTAATGATGAACGTGCCTACGCTAAGGCATTGTATATCCTGGCTGCTGAGGCTCAACCGTTCCAGTCTCTCCACACTATCCTGAGAGACGTCTGGTGTAGGGTTGTCAGACTGTGGGTCCAGCTGTGGTAGACAGTCCACTGTGTTCTTGGAGCTGAAGGGAAGCTTCACAGCCGTACGTACTTTCTTGAAGAAAGACGAAATTATGTTCTTCTTCCTCCTGCTGGCATGTTTTTCTGAAACTAAGAGAAACCAATAGAAAATACTATTAGTGACAAATATGACCCAGGGTTATCATCATTAACTAAAACTTAAACATTTTTAATTGCCTTGGCAACTTACTGAAATAGGCACTAAAATTACTGAAAAACCTGAAACATTAACTCTTGGTGTTAATGGAATTATTTCTATTTTCCAAATAGATAGGCCTACATTATTTCATGAATATTTCTTACATTTTTATTGCAATTTTTATATTTAGTAAATTTTATAATGGTGAAAATCACAAGTCGACCACTAGTGCTAATTACCAGCAAACATCAAATACTACGCTCTCCAATGCTAGAGAACAAATGACAGAAACACTACAAAAATAACTCCAAGCCCCCCTAACGTTATAACCCATCTATTGCTTTCCTGAATTTGTGAGATGTGTGTAAATCGGAGTTGAACAGTTTCCACCATCGTTTTAATCTCACCCGTTGAGCTCTTCTCCACAGGAGGAGCCTCCATGACACTCTGAGCAAGACTCAACTGGCTCTCTACACTCTCCTCAGACATGGACGATCATCTTGAAGACATATTGTCCGGTGTTAATGTATCAAATTTGTGCTTTGTGGTTCTGTATCTGCAACTCTGCACTTTGTGTAGTAGACTCTGTAGACTAAAGTCTGCACGCTGTGCTTTTAGATATGAAGACTTTTGTCAAAAGACTATTTGACTCGTGCTGTCTCTGACTGAAGCTAGACTAACTCTCACATGAGACTCTGTATTGCGAGTTCACTCAGAAAAGTTGTGTCACAGATGATACTCCTGTGACGTCATGGAATGGAACGCAATTTGCATAATGGATTAGAATGAAGGAGTGACGATGTGCATTTTTTAAACATTAAAGCACTGTTTACCTTTAAAATGCAAGTCTCGCGAGGCGAGGATGTGCGCGAATGGCCAAATTAAGGTTCGAGACTGGCAGTTTACTGATGCGACTCTAAAACTGTCGAGTTTACTCTGTATGAAAGATTAAACGACATAATCCCGTTCTCGCGAATATCACCTGTAACCATAGCGACAGTGACTGAAGTAAATATAAAAATGGCGGCATTGCGACGCGCGAGTAATCAGTGTTGCCAAATCCGTGGTTTTATCTCCCAACAGAAGAGAAAACCTCTGGATAAAACGTGATTGGGATAGTTTGAATAGAATGGGAATGTTGTTTTGCAGACCTGGCAACCCCGACGAATCAAATCTACCGGAGCATCTGAATCCAAACTGCGCGCTGACGGAGGAACTGAAAGGTGGTGTATGTAGCTTGTGACTCTTCTGAAGCCAAAAATAACACAATATGTTTGTAGATATTCAGGAAACATGTTATGCTATTGCAATAGTTGAAGAATGGTCATATAAATGGGGTTTTAAATTCTCAGTTGACAAAACAAAGATAATGTTTTTTAACAAGGAAAAAAATTGGAAGTGAGGTAAAACTAAAATTATATAATCAAGAAAGAGTGAAACAGTTTAAGTTTTTAGGGATATGGTTTGATGAAAGAGTTACATGGGCGGTGCATATTCAGAATATAGTGAACAAATGTAAGAAAATAATAAATAGAATGAGGTGTTTAGTTGGAAGTGAATGGGGGGGCAGATAGGATGGCATTAAAGGCCATGTATAGTGGATTGGTTAGATCTGTTAGATTATGGTTGTGTGGTGTATGGATCAGCAGCAGAAACATCTCTTAGAAAGTTAGATAATATACAGCATCAGGTACTGAGATTATGTACAGGAGCTATAAAAACTACACCAGTTACAGCACTACAGGTTGAAATGGGGGAAATGTCATTAGAAATGAGAAGGGTACAGTTATCAGTGAACTATTGGGTTAATTTACAAGGCCATAGTCAAGAGCATCCAACACTAGATACTTGAAAGCCCTGTTGGGAAAAAGAGAGCAGGAAAATTAAAAGTTTTGGCTGGACAGTGATACAGAAAGCAACAGAACTTGAAGTTAATCAGTTAAATGTTAGTCCAACTGTACCGTTACCTGTAATAGAAAGAAGGTGGATACTGGTCTTTTGAAAATACATTTGTGTGTGTTCAATAAACCTTGACTAACATTATCAGTGGACCTCTGCAAAACAAAAGTTATTAAAAATTATGCTATGACCTCTTTAAGATGGCTGTGGTATTTCTGTTTTTGTCAACCTGTATGATCCATGAGCCTGGTGCAAGTACGGCACTCGTTTCAATAGTGAGTTATCAGTGGAAAGTGCAGGATAATGGAAGCCGTTTGCACTTCATCGCTTCCATCTTACCCTTTGGCCAGTGCTCAATAGAGATACACAAATCCATAAACCCAAATCATCCTCTGATGACATGGAGCTAGTGCGACTCAGCAGATGGTTTACTTAGAGAAGTGTGTTTGAAAGTTGTGAAAATGAAGATAAAATGGCAGCGTGAAAGAGAGTGTGCATGAGTATATGCAGCAAGTTGTTTGAAGATTTACTGCAGAGAGTCAAATATATGAAAAAGCTACAGATGTCACCTAGGTAAAGTGGCCATTACCCTGTGATCCATGCCTATGAATATATAAAAGGCGGTAAATGAGAAACAGCAGGCCTGAAGGCAGCTCTGCCGTGAGGATCCAGTAGAAACTTCTAACTTCCTAAAGTCCTTGGCATGCATTACTTAAATAACTCATAGTGCTTTAAAGAGGTCATGACATGAGAAATCTAATTTCCTTTGAGCTTTTGACACATAAAAGGACTGAAAAAAAATTCTACTTCCTCTATATTGTGATATCATAACATGGTAGATATTTGCATTTGACTGACTCCACAACAAAACATAAATGCCTAATTTACTTTATCAGTTTCATAGCTGACCCAGCAGCAGTGAACAAGTAACATTACTTACATGACTGTTGTATTACAGTCGAAAAAGAAACGGAGGAGATTAAACAACAGCATTAATTCAAATAAATGTTATAAATAAATTGTATCTTATAAACACAGTTTATGTATGAAAAACAGCAATAGATTATAAGTTATAGTTATAAGTAGGATTATGCATGTCCATATATATATCTATAGCTTAATATCCTAAGTTTATATATTTTTATATAAGTTTATATATATATAGTGGTGTGAAAAATTGTTGGCCCCCTTCCTGATTTCTTATATGTTTTTTGCATATTTGTCACACTTAAAAGATTCAGATCATCAAACACATTTTAATATTACACAAAGATAATGCAAGTAAAAGCAAAATGCAGTTTTTAAATGATGATTTCATTTATTAAGGGAAAAAAAATGTCCAAACCTACGTGGCCCTCCGTGAAAAATTAATTGCCCCCTCCTGTTAAATCAGGAAAGAACTGCAATTAACCACATTATTTTAGAAACTGAGTTAAATTTCACTAGCCACACCCAGGCCTGATTACTGCCAGACCTGTTGAATGACAAAGTGAAGCATGCTTAAATAGCAACACATTATGCAGCAATCTAAAGAAATTCAAGAACAGAAGAGAAACAAAATAGTTGACATGTATCAGTCTGGAAAGGGTTATGAAGCCATTTCTAAGGCGTTGGGACTCCAGCGAACCATGGTCAGAGCCAATATCCACAAATGGAGAAAACTTGGAACAAGTGGTGAACCTTCCCAGGAGTGGCCAACCTACCAAAATTACTCCAAGAGCACAACAACGACTCATCCAGGAGGTAATAAAAGAACCCAGAACAACATCTAAAGAACTGCAGGCTTCACTCGCCTCAATTAAGGCCAGTGTTCATGATTCAACAATAAGAAAGAGACTGGGCAAAAATGGCATCCATGGGAGAGTTCTAAGGCAAAATCCACTGCTGACCAAAAAGAACACAAAGGCTCGTCTCACATTTGCCAAAAAAATAACTTGATTATCCCCAAGAATTTTGGCCAAATATTCTGTGGACTGATGAGACAAAAACTTTTTGGAAGGTGTGTGTCCCGTTACATATGGCGTAAAACCAACACAGCATTTCATAAAAAGAACATCATACCAACAGTTAAACATGGTGGTGGTAGTGTGATGATATGGGGCTGCTTAGCAGCTTCAGGACCTGGACAACTTGCCATAATTGACGGAAACATGAATTCTGCACTCTATCAGAAAATCCTGAAGGAGAATGTCAGGCCATCAGTTTGTGACCTCAAGCTCAAACGCACTTGGGTTATGCAGCAGGACAATGATCCAAAACACCAGCAAGTACACCTCTCAATGGCTCAAGAAAAACTAAATTAAGGTTTTGGAGTGGCCAAATCAAAGTCCGGGCTTAAATCCGATTGAGATGCTTAAACAATCCATTCATGCTCGAAAAACCCTCCAATGTGGCTGAATTAAAAAAAATCTGCAAAGAAGAGTGGGCCAAAATTCCCCCACAGCGATATGAAAGACTCATTGCCATTTATCGCAAAACGCTTGATTGCAGTTGTTGCTGCCAAGGTGGCACAACCAGTTATTAGATTTATGGGGCAATTAATTTTTCACGTAGGGCCAGGAAGGTTTGGACAGCTTTTTTCCTTAATAAAATAAACAATCATTTAAAAACTGCATTTTATATTTACTTGCATTATCTTTGCGTAATATTAAAATTAGTTTGATGATCTGAATCTTTTAAGTGTGACCAAATATGCAAAAAATTAAAAAAACCAGGAAGGGGCAAAAACCTTTTCACGCCACTGTATATGTGTATATATATATATATATAATATATATTAGTGCTGTCAAATGATTAATCACATCCAAAATAAATGTTTTTGTTTACATATGTGTGTACTGTGTATGTTTATTATGTATATATAAAATACACACACATACAGTATATATATGGAAAATATTTACATGTTTGTTTATATTCATAAAATGTATATTATAAAAAATATATATTTATCTTAACTACCTACATGTTGGGTGTGTATTTAGTCTAGGCCGACATAATAAATATACAACAGTACAACAATACGAGGAAAAAAAACTTTATTTTGGATGTGATTAATCGTGATTAATCGGTTGACAGCACTAAGATAATATTAAATATATAGACACACTTGATTTACAGTAAAGTGTACACAGAAAAAAAACTTTTTTGAAGAATTATGAAAAAAAACTTGAATAACATTATAAGTGATCCTCAAGGGAAAAAAATATTAATTAATAATAGTTATTATTAAAAACATTCCATTATCTCTGTATGCAATGTTGATGTCATGACCCCTTTAAAGTTTCAAAACATAAGTAATATTTTTTAAATAGATTGAATGCTGTGGATAGAAAAATAATATGTTGTGTGCTTTTATTTCGTCATTCTTCATTCATATTCGCTGAGGTCAAAAAGAGGTCATCTAGTTTGTTTGCACATGCAAACTATACTCCGCTACTATATAGGTTGTTGTAAGTGGTTTCCAGGGCAGTGTAGTCACTACAGTGTTTTCTGTGTATTTTATTCTGCTGACACATGGTTGCTAGGTTATTGAGGGTGGTTGCTAAGGTGTTGCTAGAAGCTTGAGGTTGTTCTGGGTGGATGCTCTGCCATTGCTTAATACTGACCCATCAAAAGTGCCTAAGTTGTAGCAAGCACAATATTGAATTTCATGTAGATGAAAATAAGGCTGTGATGAATAGACCTAGTCTTTACAATGGCATGCAAGCAGTTTCAAAAATGTTTTTGTCTGCTGAAAGATTTTTCATGAACAACTGGCATGTTGTTTAAACAACAGTACAATCCATTGAACATACTGTGCTTCTGTCCTCACAGCCTCGTTTTCATTTCTGTCAGAGATAGTAGGGTAGACTGAGTTAGAACAGTCTATTTTTTAAGTCTATTTTTAGGGGTAAGATTTTCACTTCACTTCCTTCTTTCAACACTGAATAGCTTCTTGTTCTTTTATGACCATAAAATGGAACTTTGATCATTATTATCCTTAGTCTATCCTCTAAAAATTGCCATATTTCATAACAAGGTACCCTTCAGTGTTATCATGCAATTTAGAGGGGTGCGGGGTGGTCAGTTTGGCAAAGATGAAACACACTCTTACAACTGTACCTGCAGTAGAATCCTATTGTGTCAGATGCTGTCAAGGCCATTTGGGAAGAACTGATGGAGCCACAACTGCATTTGACACCACAATTAGTAATTAAATAAGAGGAAGTTGATTAATGTGAATGAGTGAGTTACTCAATTACTGACTGAGCAGTTTTTTTTTTACTAAAGAGTATTTTTGTAATTTAAAATGGTTGTTAAATGTTTTAGAGATTAACTTTTCCTAATTAAAACACTTAAAGGGATAGTTCATCCAAAAACAAAAATCGTGTCATTAATTACCCAGTTTCACGTCGGGGTACTCTCCTGAATGTGCTTTAAAGACTGACATGGAAGAAATTGTTGAATGAAGTCGTTATTTTTTTATTTTTGTTTTCTTTGCACACAAAAAAGTATTCTCGTTGCTTCATAACATTACAGTTGAACCTAGGGCTGTGCAATTAATCACATGCGATTGTCATGTGCATCTTGTCAGTAAAGCCAGTCCCCTGATTAGTAAATCTCCATCACCTGCTTTCAGATTGAGCGGCGTTCACTGCACAACACGATGAATCTTGTCAGTGAACTACGGCTCTGTGTAGTAAATGCTGCTCCATCTGGAAGCAGGTGATGGCGATTTACTACTAATCACGGAACCGGCTTTACTGACGAGATGCGCATGACAATCACATGCGATTAAGTGCACAGCCCTAGGTTCAACTGTAATGTTATGAAGCAACGAGAATACTTTTTGTGCACACAAAAAAATATTACATTGGCGGGGGATTATTGACACTAGCCATAGGGAACCACTGATGTCACATGGACTATTTTAATGATGTCCTTACTACATTTCTGGGCCTTGAACGTGTCAGTTGCACTGCTGTCTATGCAGAGTCAGAAAGCTCTCGGAGTTCATCAAAAATATATTTATTTGTGTTCTGAAGATGAACGAAGGTCTTACAGGTTTAGAACAACATGAGGGTGAACAATTAATGACAGAATTATCAGTTTTGAACTATCCCTATCCCCATTTTTTAACTATCCCTTTTGAACTATAATGGTTCAGGGATTTACTGATGAAATGTGGGCTCTTTAACTCTTTATTATCAGTTGTATATAATAAAGAAGAGAAGTAAAATTATTTTTATAGAACGATATCTTTAAGACATTTTAACATTTGAAATCAAAACTTATGACACTCAAAAGTCTTGTCTTTATGAACTATGGAAAATATGAACTATGTATTTGTATTATAGATCATTATTTCTTTAGTAAAGAAATGAAATAAATATTACATAAAAAAATTACATGTTTTAACTAGTTATTGTGTGATAATGTAAAAAGTAAAATCTTCCAACTGTACACGATCTACCCTAACATTAGCACTGACCTCCTGTAATTATAATGTACATTGGGTGCAAATAATTTTTTTTTTTTGGTCAACTGTCTTATGAATACTGCATATTTAGATTTACCACTCATTTAACGTACTGCTTTTTGCGTACAATATGGAAAAATAGGCCTTTTTTTTCAAGTAATTTGTGTCTTCAAACCAAATGAGAAAATGTGTGATGATGCAGTCAGTCAGAAGAGTTCCCTGTTTGTGTGATAATTGTGTTAAAATAACTGGGAATTGTCAATTCTGGTAAAAATCTCTAAACACCATTATGAAAATCGAGTATCTTGAGTCATCTACTAATGCATTTGAAGACCAAAAGAGAATTCATGCAAAGCAGGATAAAACATTTGAGAGAATTGACTGCATGAGAAAAGATGGCTTTATTAATGCTTTGTACTCTTATGCAACTAAATCATCAGGACATTTATCATTTTCAAAGTTCACTATTCTCTGAGAGGGCGCACAAAGTGGACAGCGTAATAGAGTATAATCTCTCATTTCCTCTCAGCCCTGATATAATTGCTCATTTGGATGAAAGTTTGGCCAAATACTCGACCGAACACTCTGGCCCACCACATCATTGAATACATTGAGTAACTTCTAACTTTGCATGCAAATACTCATCTCACTCTTAAAGGGGTCATATGATGTTGCTAAAAAGAACATTATTTTGTGTATTTGATGTAATGAAATGTGTTTATGCGGTTTAAGGTAAAAAAAACACATTATTTTCCACATACTGTACATTATTGTTTCTCCTCTATGCCCCGCCTTTCGTCAATTTTTACAAAGCTCATCGGTCTGAAAAGTGAGGTGTGCTCTGATTGGCCAGCTATCCAGTGCGTTGTGATTGGCCGAATACCTCAAGCGTGTGACAGAAATGTTACGCCCCTTACCATACTGTGATGCCTTGTCCCGGCTGGAGCGACGAGACAAAAACATTAAAACCCATTATAAATGAGGCATTTGTTGCATCCAGTGGGGACGTAATGACGGATTATAATGACTTATACTGTCTTTTTACGCATTGCGTTGCATCGTGCCGCGGGGTAACACAGTTAAAACCATGTCGCATTTGTGATCGGAGAAATGACAAACAACAAGCGCTACTCTACACTGCCCAAAACTCGCGTTTGAATCATCAGTGGCAAATCCTTAATATGTGAGTCAGAACAGAACATTGTAGTCTACTCTCCAGGATCAGGAAACAATCCTCCATAAAACGCGCTGCACACATCTGAATACTTGGGTTAAACTGTTCTGGAACAGTGTTGTAAATACAACTTAACCACTGATTTCTAGTCGTGTCCTCTTTTGGAAGGCTAAACTAAGTTGTTTATCTTTCACAACGAAACACACAGCATAACACGGCGGGCTAGAGTGAGTGGCGGCCGGCGGGCTTGCGGCAACCACGTGACGACCCCGGGCTGGACTCCGCTTCATCAACAGTGAAAGCTGTTCCGGCGATCCACAGCGCAAAGTTGTTATATTTCCTCAGCAACCAGCACGGATCAGCTCTAGGCATGATGAAGCAGATATCGTCCTCTTTTGGAAGGCCAATCAAAGTAGTTTCGCTTTCACAACGAAACACACAGCGTCTTCATGACATGGCGGCAACAACAATACTACAGCGAGAATAAAAGTTACGCCTTCTTTCTTTGCATGAACATTTGGGTGGTGTTATGCAAATCTTCCCACATCGTGACGTAGACATGTGGGGGCGTGTTTAAACGAGGCGTTTTAGGTAGGCGTGGTTGACTTAACTTTTATAAAGAATATCTCTTTGGGTTTGAGACTTTAGTCTTTGCAACTTTACAGATCTTCTTTATGCACCAAGAGCTTGTAACACTCCAAAGAGAAAGGAAAAATTTAAATTGCATCATATGACCCCTTTAATATTGAATTGTCCAATCCACATGTCAGTTTCTTGAAACAAAGCAATATGGTGTGAAGGTTTTAAGAAGGATACTGTTAAGGTATTGTCTACTCTACTGATCAATTGCCAAGTCTTGCCTAACCTGATTTGTAACTTTTCACCCTTTTTTGTTTTGTCTCCTACCTAAAATCACATCACATCAGTCATGCTGTACATGAGCCAACAGACATAATAGAGGCTCATCAAGCCATCTGATATGTATTAAATAAGATGCACATCTCAAAAAATGCCAGAGGGGCTTGCTTTATTGAACCTTTACTTCCATCCAAAGCAATTTACCTGACTGCTCCACTGGTGCTACAGCAGATAATGACACTGCAAAAGCTATCATTATTTTTTTGTAAGTTGTTTTGTTGTACTCTTCATCCAAATCCCTGTAAACGGCACTTTTCTCTTGTTTCTGCTTCAATTACTTGAGAAATGAATGAAAGCACTGCAGACATAAGAGCGTTGTTGGGGTTCTTTGGCACATTTTAGCTAAATGCAAACTCATGATGTAAAAGGGATCTCAGTGGAACAATGAAAAAACACTGTCAGACTGCCAAAATTCAGTAGTTAGAGATTTACAGCATTTATCCACATGGCAGAGCCAGTAATCAAGAATCAGTAGTACACTTCCAAGCCCTGCCGTATAGGTGTAAGCTTGATGTGAAATTAGTTCACCAGTGTGATACACTACAGTATTATAGTATTACTGTAATAAGGGACCATATCCTAAATAGTGAAATTTGAAACTTTCTACAGTTTTCTATAGGAAACCACCTTCAATTTTTCAAACAAATTGCTGGGTAACACTACACAAAATTATCCAATTCATTAGCATTATTTAATGCAATAGTTATGTAACAGCAAATGATGGCATTCATTAATCTTTGTCATGTTCATTTATTAAAATACTATTCATCATTAATTAACGTTCATTCATATTGCATTGACTAACATAATTTGTATATGATTACCAGGGCTGGGCGATATGAGCAAAAATTCATATCTCTGTATTTTTTGGCCGATTTGCGATATACGGTATATATCGGTATTTTCGTTTTTGTATGTGGATTAAAAAATCAATGTTGTCCAACAAAACAATACATATTAAAGGCTATGAAAACAAATAAAGTGAATGCAACCACGTAAGCCTATATATTATGTGCAAAAAAGGGTTAAAATCACATTTCATTCTAACATTGTAACATTGCAATCTAAAAACAAAAATAAGGCTTTTAAAGCGGAAGTTAAATTCACTAAATTAAAAAATGAAAATAAATAAGAACAAAAGCACAGAGTTGTGTTAGGCTATTTTGATTGCCCCATTACAGTCACTTTACAGTCAGTCTTATCATAAAAATAGACTTATTTGTAGGTTTAAAATTCTACATATCGCATTCATTGTCCAACTGCAAATATTTCAGTGAAATAGTCAGAATTATTGCGCTCCTATTTCATTGAGCTCCGTCTGTTTGTCGTGCATGCGCTGGTTCACTGAAGTCTATGAAGTTTAGCGGAGAATCCCAAAGCAGAAGGCTCATGCACTTCTGACAGAAAAATGGAAATATGTACATGGCTTTCTAACATTTACAGATGGATAATATACCTGTGAAATGTAAGTTATGCATTCAGGAAGACAGCACATCTCAAACACATTAAACAGCGCGAGTAGCCTATAGTGTCTCTGTCAGCAGTTATATGCAGCTTCTTCGTCAGAGATATGAATGGGCCCGAGCCGCTTAAACTAATATGCAAACGAAACTATATAAACTATGTCTTATTTTTTTCTTTTTTTTTTTTTTTTTTCCACTTTTTAAAGGCCTTAATGTGAAGCTTGTCACATGTTTAGAACAAATTGGATTATGCACTTTCTCCTCAGCAGCTCAGTCTGTGTCATCCGCTATATTTTCAGATGCGCTCATATCAAACTACTGTATATCGATATAAACGGTATTGCCTCATATCGAATCGCTTATAAAGAAAATATCGATATATCGTACAAACTCGATATACCGCCCAGCCCTAAATTGATTGCCTAAATAGAATCTGTAAAAGTATTGTTGATTGTGAGCTCATGATATCTACTGTATATCTAATGCATTGATTATGATAATTATTTTATTTTTATACTTATTGGAAAGTGTTATCCAGTGAAATTGAAAAGGGTGTTTATCTTGAGTAAAAATGATGACTGAATAAAATAAATTCATAAACACACACACCATATATATAATATATATAGGTATAATATACACAATTTAAAACGTTACACCCCCTGCTCCTAATGCATTGTGTTGCCTTCTTGAGCATCGGTACATGTTTTCAGCGTTTATATATATATATACAGTGGGGAAAAAAAGTATTTAGTCAGCCACCAATTGTGCAAGTTCTCCCACTTAAAAAGATGAGAGGGCCTGTAATTTTCATCATAGGTATACATCAAATATGAGAGAAAATGAGAAAAAAAAATCCAGAAAAGCACATTGTAGGATTTTTAAAGAAATAATTTGCAAATTATGGTGGAAAATAAATATTTAGTCAATAACAAAATTTCATCTCAATAATTTGTTATATACACTTTGTTGGCAATAACAGAGGTCAAACGTTTTCTGTAAGTCTGCACAAGGTTTTCACACACTGTTGCTGGTATTGTGGCCCATTCCTCCATGCAGATCTCCTCTAGAGCAGTAATGTTTTGGGGCTGTCGCTGGGCAACACGGATTTTCAACTCCAAAAGATTTTCTATGGGGTTGAGATCTGGAGACTGGCTAGGCCATTCCAGGACCTTGAAATGCTTCTTACGAAGCCATTCCTTCGTTGCCCGGGCGGTGTGTTTGGGATCATTGTCATGCTGAAAGACCCAGCCACGTTTCATCTTCAATGCCTTTGCTGATGGAAGGAGGTTTTCACTCAAAAACTCACGATACACGGCCCCATTCATTCTTTCGTTTACACGGATCAGTCGTCCTGGTCACTTTGCAGAAAAACAGCCCCAAAGCAAGATGTTTCCACCCCCATGCTTCACAGAAGGTATGGTGTTCTTTGGATGCAACTCAGCATCTTTCTCCTCCAAACACGACAAGTTGAGTTTTTACCAAAAAGTTATATTTTGGTTTCATCTGACCATATGACATTCTCCCAATCCTCTTCTGGATCATCCAAATGCTCTCTAGCAAACTTCAGAAAGGCCTGGACATGTACTGGCTTAAGCAGGGGGATACACGTCTGGCATGCAGGATTTGAGTCCCGGCGGCGCAGTGTGTTACTGATGGTAGCCTTGTTACTTTGGTCCCAGCTCTCTGCAAATCATTCACTAGGTCCCCCCGTGTGGTACTGGGATTTTTGCTCACATTTCTTGTGATCATTTTAACCCCACGGGGTGAGATCTTGCATGGATCCCCAGATCGAGGGAGATTATCAGTGGTCTTGTATGTCTTCCATTTTCTAATAATTGCTCCCACAGTTGATTTCTTCACACCAAGCTGCTTACCTATTGCAGATTCAGTCGTCCCAGCCTGGTGCAGGTCTACATTTTGTTTCTGGTGTCCTTTGACAGATCTTTGGTCTTGGCCATGGTGGAGTTAGGAGTGTGACTGTTTGAGGTTGTGGAAAGGTGTCTTTTATACTGATAACAAGTACAAACAGATGCCATTAATACAGGTAAAGAGTGGAGGACAGATGAGCCTCTTAAAGAAGAAGTTACAGGTTGTGAGAGCCAGAAATCTTGCTTGTTTGTAGGGGACCAAATACTTATTTTACCGAGGAAATTACCAATTAATTCTTTAAAAATACTACAATGTGTGATTTCTGGCATTTTTTTTTTAATGTTGTCTCCTCGTTGAGGTATACCTATGATGAAAATTACAGGCCTCTATCATCTTTTTAAGTGGGAGAACTTGCACAATTGGTGGTGACTAAATACTTTTTTTCCCCACTGTAAATAAATACATTGGGTACGGAAGTATCAGACACCCTTTAAATTTTTCACTCTTTGTTATATTGAAACCATTTGCTAAAATCATTTAAGTTAAATTTTTCCTCATTAATGTACACACAGCACCCCATATGACAGAAAAACACAGAATTATTGACATTTTTGCAGATTTATAAAAAAAGAAAAACTGAATATCACATGGTCCTAAGTATTCAGACCCTGTGCTGTGACACTCATATATTTAACTCAAGTGCTGTCCATTTCTTCTGATCATCCTTGAGATGGTTCTACTCCTTCATTTGAGTCCAGTTGTGTTTGATTTTACTGATTGGACTTGATTAGGAAAGCACACACCTGTCTATATAAGACCTTACAGCTCAAAGTGCATGTCAGAGCAAATGAGAATCATGAGGTCAAAGGAACTGCCTGAAGAGCTCAGAGCCAGAATTGTGGCAGGCACAGATTTGGCCAAGGTTACAAAAAACTTCTGCTGCACTTAGGTTCCCTAAGAGCACAGTGGCCTCCATAATCCTAAATGGAAGACGTTTGGGACGACCAGAAGTCCAGAACCCTTCCTAGAGCTGGCCGTACGGCCAAACTGAGCTATCGGGGAGAAGAGCCTTGGTGAGAGAGCTAAAGAAGAACCCAAAGATCACTGTGACTGAACTCCAGAGATGCAGTCGGGAGATGGGAAAAAGTTGTAGAAAGTCAACATCACTGCAGCCCTCCACCAGTCGGGGCTTTATGCAGAGTGGCCCGACGGAAGCCTCTCATCAGTGCAAGACACATGAAAACCCGCATGGAGTTGTGAGATGGTGAGAAAAAAGATTCTCTGGTCTGATGAGACCAAGATAGAATTTTTGGCCTTAATTCTAAGCGGTATGTGTGAGGAAAACCAGGCACTGCTCATCACCTGTCCAATACAGTCCAAACAGGGAAGCATGGTGGTGGCAGCAACATGCTGTGGGGGTGTTTTTCAGCTGCAGGACAGGACGACTGGTTGCAATCGAGGGAAAGATGAATGCGGCAAGTACAGGGATATCCTGGACGAAACCTTCTCCAGAGTGCTCAGGACCTCAGACTGGCCGAAGGTTTACCTTCCAACAAGACAATGACCCTAAGAACACAGCTAAAATAACGAACGAAGGAGTGGCTTCACAACAACTCTGTGACGTTTCTTGAATGGCCCAGCCAGAGCCCTAACTTAAACCCAACTGAGCATCTCTGGAGAGACATAAAAATTGCTGTCCACCAACGTTTACCATCCAAACTGACAGAACTGGAGAGGATCTGCAAGGAGGAATGGCAGAGGATCCCTAAATCCAGGTGTGAAAAACTTGTTGTTTCTTTCCCAAAAAGACTCATGGCTGTGTTAGATCAAAAGGGTGCTTCTACTTAATACTGAGCAAAGGGTCTGAATACTAGGACCATGTGATATTTCAGTTTTTCTTTTTGAATAAATCTGCAAAAATGTCAACAATTCTGGGTTTGTCTGTCAATATGGGGTGCTGTGTGTAAATTAATGAGGAAAAAAAAATTAACTTGAATGATTTTAGCAAATGGATGCAATATCACAAAGAGTGAAAATTTAAGGGGGTCTGAATATTTCCGTACCCACTGTATATATATATAGATATATATATATATATATATATATATATCTATATAACTGAAACTGAACGAGGAAATCAGAATGAATCAGAATCAAAAAGAGGTACCTTCGCTGTGGATCAAACCCTTTTTGATTGTTGGAAAGTCAAACATGAATTTGCTTTCACCTGTACGATCTAAACACAGCAGTGAGGAAAGAACATTAACAGCTACAGTGAAAGAAATCCCATGAATCAAAGTAAAATGCTTTTGCTTCTGGCATCTTAAACTAGATGAAGCCAGTTTTGGTCTTTATACATTTCACAGTCCCTTTGTCAAATGCAGAATTCTTTTGTTTTCCTTGTAGGATAACCTCAACAAGTCTGTATTAGGATGGTAAGACAGCTATTCAATGGCCTTCAGGATGTCTGGGCAAAATCTAAAGAGCAGCATGACCTGAGAACTATATAGAAGAATTTCAGAGAAAATCTAAAGAAATGCTGAACAGCCCTCGAGGAGATGAAATACCTCGGCCAGATGGCTTGAAATCTGGTCCGAGCTAAATCAAGGCAATCAGAAAATGCTCACCCTAGTGAGCAAAAAGATGTGGTGAGATTTTGTGGGATGGCCCTTGCAAAGTTCATTCCAAACTTGTCACAACTTGTGATTCAACACTTCTAAAAAACTGATTGTCTAAAATAACTTGGACTTCCCAAAACAAGTTTTCCTGTTAAGATGTAGGTTGACACAACACCTTAAAGGCAGGCTGAGGAGTATCTTCACAAACGGTTTCACTTCTGAAAGTACACTTTAATGACTGTGTAATGGCTCAAGGCAGAAATGAAAGGTTTGAGGAAGAAGGGGTTTCAGACTCAGATTATCTGAGGGCATGAGCCAGGAGTTGTTTTCCATCGGGCCACAGTGGAATATTGACACCCTAGATTTTATTTGAGAACTGCAGTGGATGAGCATGCAGGCTTGTTTGTCATTGTCACTTGTTGTCAGGCTTCAGTTGTGCATGTACAAATTTGTGAATTAGTTTGCCAAAAGGCAGATTCGAACCCGGGTCGATCGCGTTAAAATGAGTAGCCTATGACACACTTTACCATCTACGCCACTGAATCTGACGACTGATGACCGTCTTTTGTAATGTTGACTAGCCCAATCACACGTTGGTGTGTGGAGTTAGTGTAAATAGCCTCTGCCAACAAGGCGGGCTATTTGCACTTAGTGTAAATAGACACTACGATTTTTTTTTGTTTTATTCCTAACAGTTAAACAGTTGCCCACAGAAAAAAACAGGGGGTACTGCAGCACCCTAAGCACCCCCACTTCCCGCGCCTATGACTCATTATATATTTTTTGCCAATAAAAGCCTTTAAAATTTATGATGATATGCTTATCATTGTTTTTCAGTATATAGAAACGTGGAAAAATAATCTACAAAAACTGAAGCAGTAAACTTTGCAAAACACAAAATTTATGTCACTACCAAAACTTTTGGCCAAGACTGTACATATTTGTATTATTATGTTGAATATAGCTGTGCTGCTTAATATTGTGTGGGTTGTCACGATTGCTACAGAGAGGAGCAAGGAACACGGAGATGAGGGATAATCATAAACAACGGTCTTTAATAATCCAAACGCAGGGAAACACGGCACAGCGGCGAGGGGATCCATGGGGAAACAATGGAAAACAAAAAACATGCCAATAAACTTTTTGTCGGTCCGGTGTTCTGTCAGGATTGCTACACGCGGAGACGAGGGATAATCATATACAACAGTCCAATAATCCAAACACAGGGCAGGCTGGAGACATACGTAGCACATCAAGACTGAACTAAGTAATTAACGAGACACATCTGAACCCAGAGAAAAGCACACACAGACAGCTCATGGGCGTGACATGGGTACTGTGATATACCTTTTTTATGCATTTCTGATTAATGGAAAGTTCAAAAGAATGCAATTTATTTTAAATTATTTTTTCTTTTTTTTTTGTAAGAATGTAAACGCTTTTACTTCAACTTTTGATCAGTTTAATGCATCCTTGCTGAATAAAAGCATTAATGATAAAAGCATTAAAAAAAAAGAAGTTACTAACCCCAAACATTTGAATGGTATAAATTGATAATATTTATATATATTAAAGTGAATGTTTTATCAGTGACAGATTCTTTTTTAAAGGGACTCTTAGAAGCATTTAGACACATTTGTTTCACAGCTCAGGATATTTAATAGTGAAGTGTTGGGGACTGTCAGTTAGCATGTCATTATATATTTTGTTTGTCACATAGTGTTTATGGTTTCTGACCTTAAATCCCATGAACAAAGATGGCAGATTTCAAATCTCACATTTGAAGGGTCCTGTGCCTGGGGGTAGGGCTTTTTCAAAATGGCAGTTTCATATTGTATTTTTAATGAACATAAATGGAATAGTATTATGCTGATCACTGATCTAAAATCAAGGCTTGAGAATCATCCATTTTTAAATCTACCCCAGGCAACATAGACATCTTTGACTCAATAAAGCACAAAGCCAAAAGTATAAAATAAAAATGAACAGAGTGTTCAAAAAAGATGCAAAGAGCCATACGCCAAGTTAATATTTTTGGCAGTCATTCAGGTCAGGTTGACTCTTAACCACCTACACAACCTGGCTAGAGACAGGGCAGAGAGGAGTAGACACAGCCGTGTATAACATTGTCTTAATTATTTCGATCTGGAAAAAGCTCGATTTGAGACGTAGCTCATTAATGTGCGACAGCACCGCGATATGGACCCACCAGGCACGGTGAGGAGGTAATTAGAGGCATGACGAATCCTCATGGATTTCTGTTATGAGCCTAATTAGCGTTCAGGGCACCAGTCTGACTGACCACACGCCACCACTCCAGCTGCCCCTGTGGAGACGGACACACAGTTATCTAGCAAGGGCCAGACTCTTAACCCCACATTAACAATCTGTGGAGGTCACAGAGATGTGATCATGCATGCAAGCCAAGAACTAACACGCACCCAAAAAGTACCAATTTCAACTTCTGTTTGTTTTGATGTATATTTGCTGGCACAAACTGTGCTTAAATTGTGGGGAAGTCGTGGCCTAATGGTTAGAGAGTCGGACTCATAACCCAAAGGTTGTGGGTTCGAGTCTCGTACCGGCAGGGATTGTAGGTGGGGGGAGTGAATGTACAGCGCTCTCTCCCACCTTCAATACCACGACTGAGGTGCCCTTGAGCAAGGCACCGAACCCCCAACTGCTCCCCGGGCGCCGCAGCATAAATGGCTGCCCACTGCTCCGGGTGTGTGTTCACGGTTTGTGTGTGTTCACTGCTGTGTGTGTGCACTTTGGATGGGTAAATGCAGAGCACTAATTCTGAGTATGGGTCACCATACTTGGCCACATGTCACGTCACTTAAATTCTGAATTAAAACTTACTTCTGTAGTCTGTTTTTTTATGCCAGAACCCATTACTTTTATCAAACGGTAGTGATTGCTAAGATGAAGAGGAGCTCTCGGCTTTTGAACACAGCGTAGACTTGTAGGAGGTTACACCCCTGCAGGACATGTCAGTGCAACCTGTGCTTTTCTCTCAATCACAAAAGGGATTTGGAGAGTGTGAGGAAAAAGTCCATTTCAAAACTCAGCGTGAATAATTACAAAGTACTTTCATCATGAGAAGCCCAGACATATGTGAATAAATGAGGCTGGAATATTAATTATGAAATAGTTTGAATGCATGCTGAGAGTAATCTACAGGGCCAGGCTGAGCGTGCCAAACCACTCAAATCTAATGAGCACATGATAATGGTAATTAAGTAATATCAGCATTATTGTGAGATAAACAAATATTTATTAAAAGCATTGGGATGAAAATTGTAACTATTTCTTTGGTCTTTATACAGCTGTGAAATAATACAGTCAGGGTCTTACTCTCTGTATTTAGTGTTTGTTTAATATTTGTATTTATTCATGTAGAACTTCCATGAGCATAATTGCTATACTTATGAGCAAATTTACATGGGGAGGAAACCAAACACTCTTTGTGTTCCCTTCTTCTCTTAAGAACAAACCTTTAAGAACTTCTTAAGTGCTTATAAGAAGGAAATTATAAAAAGAAAGGAACTGTTAAAAGGACAGTTTAGCCTCTTATGTTATCATTTATTCACCCTCATGTTGTTCCAAAGGAATATTCCTTTTAGGGATGGGCATTCCAAGCAAAAATAATATTCGAAAATCGCTGGGTATTATTCGACTATTATTCGAAAATCGCAACCCTCCCCGCATGCATGCACAAACAACCATAAACAGAGAGAGAGAGACGAGCTTCAAGCTTTCAATCTGTATGATAAACTGTTTAATTCAGAAGATAGGCTACCTGTAACATATTAATATAATAAACATAACCAAATGATGGCACTTATTAACATAACAGTCTGTTGATTAGCATAAATCAACTGCTCATAAGGTTAGGACATTTCCATTCTAAAAAATGGAACCCCAAAGGGAATAGATACGAGATGGGAGGAAAAATATACTTCTTCTGTCGCAGTTATATCGTTGGGTAATTATACTGCATATAAACTGTGGGCATCAGGGAGCCGTTATTAATATATGGGGCATTGAAATTGCTTATGAATGCGTTTTGTTTTTTACTTTCACTTTCGAGATTCGCAATCACACGTACGGAGCAGCACTCGACAGTACTTACCCACACATTTTACAGATTAGGTGTTTGTCAGTGGTGGCTCAGGATCTGCAAATCATTCGCCATAATCCTATCAGTCATTTCTCCTTACTCTGTTTATGTGGTAAGTTAAATGTTATGTACTGGGGGTGGTCTGAGACACCAAAGCACTATAATATAGAAAAGAGTGACTATTCCATATTTATTTGTTTGATATCGTCCCAAGTTACTGTAACCGTTATATGCCACGCAAGTCTTCAGTGTGCGCATGAGACAATGTGTTCTTCTGTTGTCTTTGAAAGCTTTAAGGTGCGTTATTGGCAGCGCCACACATTTTTTCGCTTCGGAGCCGAGCGATCACATCGTTCTGCTCCTGACTGCTCTACTGAGAGAAGAAGACTGAACGAGTTCAGCGCCCTCTTGGAGAGCTCTTCGTGTTGGCGGACGGCGTTTCAGCAGTGGTGGTTTCCCGTGTTGAGTGGGTTGCACACATCAGGCTGCACTACCCCCTGTTTGTGTTGCAGATGATCATCTCCCCTGTGCGCCTCAGCACGCTAAAAGAGCTTTTTCCCAAAAAGAGCAATCCCGGGTGCGTCTTTTTAAAGACAACGTTGCGTGGCAAACTTGACGTTACGTCTTTGTAAAGACGATGTGGGTCTTGCTATAGACAGCGTATCACCCGGGCGTTTCTGGATGCGGTCGTTACCTGGCGCTGGGTGATGGTCACGATCGCTGCCTCTCGTGCCTGGGCATGAAGCACACTGAGGTAGCTTTCGTGGAGGACTCATGCTCCCATTGCGGGGGTATAACCATCTCGGAGCGCGGGCCAAGTTCTGTTTCCTCAGGGGGAGGAGTTCGGTTGCCGCGCCTTGAATCTAGTTCTCCTCATGGCGGCAGCCAGGCGGGGGCTACTTCAGGCAGTAGCACGGGCGGTCTGAGGCACTCCGCAACCAGTTGAGCTCCCAATGGAACGTGCTTGGCCCTCTTCAAAGAGTGTACCAGCGGTATCCTTTGGTTCTCCTCCCGACGACCGGATGTCAATCGCTGCATTGGAGGGTGAGCTGGAGCTTTCTGGAGAGGAATATTCGGCTGCGCTGCTCTCCTCCGGGACTGTAGCAATGCTTATACGGCCTGTAGAGAAGCGGGCGTGGGCAGCCACCCCACACGTCCGAGCCCCGTCGATCTGGCGGGTGGAGAAAAAGAGAGCAAGAGGCCCGGGGACAGGCGACCCAGAGGTGGAGGGCCGTGCTCTTCAGGAGATGGTAAGCACACAACTCCCTCCCCCGGAGGAGGGCCGGGCGGAGAGAGAATATGGAAAATCTCAACGATAGAAGAGCACTTTTCTCTGTCCCGGGTCCGGAGAGGGTCGGAGAGTCTGGACGGGACCAACAACGGACCACACTCATCTCGCCTGCCAAGCTGCTTTATATGAGACCGCTTCAGCACTGGCTTTATGGCTGAGTCCCGAGGTGGGTGTGGCAATGCAGTACTCACCGGGTCCAAGTTACACCGGCCTGCCGACAAACCTTCACCCCGTGGTCAGACTTTGCATTTCTCCGGGCAAGAGTGCCCCTAGAACAGGTCTCCAAGCATACTGTGCTTTACACGGATGCCTTCACCACCGGCTGGGGGGCCACGTACAAACGGGCTTGCAGTGTCAGGGGTTTGGACGGGCCCCAACTGCACTGGCACATCAACTGCCTCGAGTTGCTGGCAGTTCACCTTGCCCTGGGCCGTCTCAAAGGGCGTATATAAGGCAAGCATGTACTAGTCCACAAGGACAACACAGCGACCGTTGCGTACACCAACCGACAAGGTGGTCTGCGCTCCCATCACATGTCGCAACTCGCCGAAGCATTGAGGCGCTCGTGGCTGTCACCACCATTCCTCGGGCCCCTGCTCAACGGGGCAGTCACGAGCTATGCTCCCAGGAGAATGGAGACTCCATCCTCAGACGGTCCAGCTGGTTTGGAGACGTTTCGGAGCCGCTCAGGTCGACCTGTTTGCCTCTCCAGAAACCTCACACTGCCAGTTGTTCTTCGCCCTGACAGACGGAACACTCGGCACGGACGCTCTCGCACACAGCTGGCCGCGGGGCCTTCGCAAGTATGCGTTTCCCCCGGTGAGCCTTCTTGCACAGACACTGTGTAAGGTCAGGGAGGATGAGGAGCAGGTCCTGCCGGTGGCACCCTATTGGCCTTCCAGGTCCTGGTTCCCTGAACTAATGCTCCTCGTGACAGCCCCTTCCTGGCAGATTCCTCTGAGGAAGGATTTACTGATTCAGAGACGGGGCACTCTTTGGCACCCGTGTCCAGACCTCTGAAAATTTCATGTCCGGTCCCTGGATGGGACGTGGAGTTTCTGAGTGGCCTACCCCAAGAGGTATTTGACACCATCACTTCAGCGAGAGCACCTTCTACGAGACACGCCTACACTTTGAAGGGGAACCTGTTCATTGAGTGGTGTTCTTCTAGCCGAGAAGACCCCCGAATATGCCCGATCAGAGTGGTGCTCCACACTCAAAGTCTATGTCGCTGCAATCGCTGCTAACCACGACCCCGTAGAAGGGAAGTCGCTGGGGAAACATGACCTGGTCATCAGGTTCCTTAAGGGGGCGAAAAGGTAAATCCTCTATGGCCCCCCCTCTATACCCTCTTGGGACCTGACTCTAGTGCTCACAGCACTACAGCAGGGCCCATTGGAGCCTTTTTTCAGGCGGTTGAGCCGAAGTTCCTTCAATGAAGACTTTGCTCCTGCTAGCATTTGCCTCCATCAAGAGGGTAGGGACCTGCACGCATTTTCGGTCGATGCTACACTGCGTAGACTTCGGGCGGTGAGGTAACCCTGAGGCCCTGGCCCGGTTATGTGCCCAAGGTTCCCGCTACTCCATTCAGGGATCAGGTGGTGAGCCTGCAAGCGCTGCCCACGGAGGAGGCAGACCCAGCCCTAGCTTTGCTCTGTCCCGTCCGAGCCTTAAGGTGCTACGTAGACCGGACGCAAAGCTTCAGGACCTCAGACCAGCTCTTTGTCTGTCACAGAGGCCGGCAGAAGGGGAATGCCGTCTCTAAGCAGAGGATGGCCCACTGGATAATGGACGCCATCACCCTGCCGTATCAGGCACATGGTGTGCCCTGCCCATTCAGGCTGCGAGCTCACACAACTAGAAGTGTTGCATCCACCTGGGCGCTGGCTCGTGGAGCCCTGAGCTCCTCCGTCCCCTCGGCAGCCAGACGTGGCGGAGCGTCCGGCGCCAGGCCTTCACTCGTTGAATCCTCGAGAACCGGTAGAAGGCTGGGTTCCATATTAAAGACCTAAGTGGATCCCATATGTGCAAAGTCCACGTTATAGCCTCGAGCCCGTGTTTCCCCGGCAGACTTCTGCCATTCCAAGAGGGTTACAATCACCTCCAATCTTCCATATGCACCTAAGGAATGTTCATATGTGTATTTGCTTCCGAAACCTCCTTCGGGAAGGTTGGAGCTTCCGTAATGTTCCTGTTCCAAGTAGAACGGGTACGTTTTCCCAGTGTTATCCAGTCTTACTCATTGGGTAGTGCCATAGCAGCAGTAGCTGGTCCTCTTGTGCAAGCCCTGGCCTACGCCAAAAAGTAGGGGCGCAGGTGGCTTCCACAGGACACTGGAAGGGGCAGTACCCGTGGCCCTCTGGTAGGGATCCCAATTCGTCGGTCATCCGACGTGACGTCGAGAGTGACCGACTGAAAGGGAACGTCTCGGTTACGTATGGTAACCCTCGTTCCCTGAGGGAGGGAACGGAGATGTCACGTCCCGTCGCCACAGCTCCTGTACCACCGCTGAGCGGCCGGGTCACCGGCTCGGCTCCTCAGCGAAAACCTGAATATGCGCTGCATCTGCTGCCTACTTATACTCACGCTGTGATCAGCGGCAGCTGGATGCAATAATCGCATGCCAATGTGCATTGGCTCGTTTAGTTTACACTTTAAGTAGATTGGTCTCTCTAAGCGAGATCCCAATTCGTCGGTCATCCGACGTGACGTCTCCGTTCCTTCCCTCAGGGAACGAGGGTTACCATACGTAACCGAGATGTTCTGCTGTCCAGATCTGTTTTCATTACATTTAATCTGTGAAAGCGACATAAACAAAAAATACAAGGGGATTTTAATTAAGGAAGGCTCATTGATCTTATCCTCTCATATTGTGCACAGTT
Organism: Sinocyclocheilus anophthalmus; assembly: GCA_018155175.1. Classification (NCBI taxonomy): domain Eukaryota; kingdom Metazoa; phylum Chordata; class Actinopteri; order Cypriniformes; family Cyprinidae; genus Sinocyclocheilus; species Sinocyclocheilus anophthalmus. Next base: position 86,129 of record JADLZN010010819.1, on the reverse strand, counting down.
GCTCAGTGATTTTATTGCATACATCTGTGGTAGATTGCTTATGGACCTCTTCAGGACATAATCAACATTTTGAGAGCTGAAAACAGTCCCTGTGGTGAAAAGACTTTATGGTATGAACAATCACAAACAAAAAATGCTTATATTTTGGCTTCCTCTGGTATGTCTGGTGGTCTGCTCTTGCTTGGAAATATTTCCCCCACCTCAAAGCTCAATGGGAAAACGTATGGCCTAATGCTTAGTGAACTGTGTTGTATCATCATACTTAAGTAACAGTAAAACATGTCAGTTAAGTGGCTCATTAAAAATTGTTAAAATATAAAGTAACTGATAATAAAACTTCCTAAGTATCAAAAAGTAAAGGTATAATTAACATAATGCAATAATTGTATCAATGGTAGCCTATAGCTGAGTGATGGGTTGCTGGAGTTCTTTTTAAAAAAAGGAAATGTGTCATTATTTATGCAACTTCATGTTGTATGATGTTTTTCTTCTGCAGAGTAAAAAAAAAAAATCTTGGGGTTACTATAGGTTAATATATAATGGCCTGGTGTCACAAACCAGTCCGGGCTTAGCTTAAGCCAGGACTAAGGCCTTAGTTAAATTAAGAGATTTAAGCAACTTTTACAAAAATGCCTTAGAAGAAAACATTACAGGTGTGCATCTTGACACAGAACAATGACACTGACATATTTTAAGATATGTCAGAGCAAGATATTTTCAGTTGAGACAGCTCAAACATGCATTTTAGTCTGGGACTAGCTTAAGCCTTGTCGGTGAAACCGGGGCAACGTGTATAATAATGTAACCATACTCCAGTGTCACAGATACACTGAATAAACAGATATCATACCATGTTTTCATGAATAGACTGACCTAGAATTTCATGCACTTTCCAAACTAATAAACTAAATACTGCCTGCTTCACTCTGGGTCATGTTCAAAACACTATAGTAAAAACATGGTACTTTGTGGTACATTGTTGTATGTGACATGTAGCCTATAGTGTGGGTGTAAGTGAGTATTTTTGGAAACTGTAATAAAATGTTGATTATGATCTAGAGTGCCCCCTTCTTCCCACACTCTTAAAAATAAAGGTGCTTAAAAGGTTCTTCAGAGCGATGCCATAAGGGCCTTTCGCACCGCTTTAGTTCCAGAACTAAATGTACAGTACTAAAGTACTGGGATGATTTTGCGCGAACTATTTCCCAGTACCATTTAAAGGGTTGCATTCGCACCGACAGTGTGTACTAGGAAGTGACCTAAGCCGGTCGACAGCGACGTCATTTGTGCACGGCGTTCAACAACAGAAACAAAGAAGAACAACATTAGCAACAGGAGGATGAAGGACGCTGTGATCGGAGCTGTGTTTTTGTTGTGTCTCGCGGGTTTCACAATAATGGACAAGGAAAGTCGACGTACTGTATATGTAAACGATTGAAAGAACGGAAAGGAGGACTAAGAATCTCCAACGACAACTGGCAGTGCAACATTTGCTACAAGCGCCTGTACTTCAGCGTCCGTCCATGTATCGCTGTTCTCCATATTTGCGAAATAATTTGACACAATGTTTACAGTATGCTTACACAGCGTTTTAAATCATGGTGGGTGAGGGCGTTTTCATTCGTGTTTGGTCAATCAATGTCTACTTGCGTCACGTTTAGTACCAGTTGTGCTGGTTAGACCCGGCTCCGGAGTAGGAGCTAATTTGATTCTCGAAAAAGGCAGTCCGGTACTAAAATCGCACCCAGTTCCGGCGGTGCGAAAAACGCCAAAAAGTGGGTAGTTCCAAAATCAGTTCTGGTACTATGAAAAGGTTCCTGCGGCTAAAGGCCCCTATAGAAAACCATATGTGGTTCCACAAAGAACCCATCAGTCAAAGGTTCTTTAAGAACCATATCTTTCTTACTTTTTATAAGCTAAAGAACCTTCTTTTTCGCCACAAAGAACCTTTTGGAAATAGAATGTTCTTCGATGTTTTAAGGTTCTGTAGGGAACCACCCCCCCTCACCCCCCCGCTCCATTCAGACAAAACGGTCTCTTCTATGGCATGGGAGCACCTTTATTTTAAGAGTGCACCTTACAGTAGTCCACTTCCAGCTTCAACGTCTCCTGGAGATATGATCTATACATACCACAATATGATTATCCTGGATGCGCGTCTGAGAACACCAAGTGTGTTACACATGTTGGTGTGCTCTCAAGATCAGATAAAGGGATAGTTCTCCAAAATTAATTGTGTTTATCTGGCTTACCCCCAGGCATCCCAGATGTAGTGCTTTGGTTTCTTCATTAGAACACACTAGATTTTAATAACTCCAGCCGTTTGTGTTTTTTAAAAGTCTATTCAGTCGTAATGTATGGCAATTGTAACAAAATCTATGTGAGTAAAAAAAATATGCACAGACAAATCTAAATTAAACCCTGCAGCTCGTGATGATTCATTGATGTGTAAAGACACAAAACGACTCTTTCTGTGCAAGAAACTGAACAGTATTTAAATAATTTTTTACCTCTAATACACCACAATGTCCAACTGCTTTGAGCGCGCCGCAGGCATCCGGTGCGTGAGGTGTGGACGCGCTCTGGCGTAGTTTACGTTAATGGTGTGTTGATATCCAGCCGAAGAGCAATCAACCATAACTTCAGGCGAGCAGGCTCAGAAGTTGGGAATACGTGGAAAGTCACCACTCCCGAATGAGTTCGCGCGAGAGAACGTAATCTTTTAGTTTTAAGTCGGTTTGAACAATAAGGATAAGCGCAAGTAAGTATAACCAATTTGTTAGCCGTCGGAACCTACCCTGACTAGTCACTGTGTACACAATGATACGTATACCCTCGAGAGATCTCTTCCGGCGCTTGCGTAAACTACGCCAGAGCGCGTACTCACCTCACGCATCGGATGCCGTGCGTGCGCTCAAGGAAGTTGGACATAGTGGTTTATTAGAGGTAAAAAATTATATAAATTCTGTTTGGTTTCTGGCACAAACCGATCATTTCTTGTCTTAGGACATCAACGTGTCGTCACGAGCCGCAGGGTTTAATTTGGATTTGTCTGTGCATGTTTTTTTTTACTCTCATAGATTTTGTTACCATTGCCATGCATTATACAACTGATAGACTACAACGGCTGGAGTTAAAAATCATCAAATGTGTTGAAGAAACAAAGTCACCTACATCTTGAATGCCCTGGGGATAAGCAGATAAACATAAAATTTTCATTCTTGGGTGAACTATCCCTTAAGATTCGGTGAAATGAATCTTCATATCTCTTTTGAACCGGTTTGACCGATTCAAGAACGCAAATTATCAACAGATTATTATCAAAAATACTGCGAGACCGATCAGCCTATCTTTTCCTGGCCTGTTATTTTTGCCACTTTGTTTTCTGAGAAATGTCAAAAGGATCAATTGAATGAAAAGTCAACAAAAATCTTTATACCAAGTAAAGCAGAATTTTCCCCAGAATGGGTAGCAACATGGTAGTCATTTTTTAACCATTTACAGATATCTTTTTATTTCTAGTTTCGTCTTATAAATTGTGCTTTAATTTATTGTTTTAACTTAACCATATTTGTTTTTATTCTATTTATTTTTAAATTTTGTTAATTGTTTAAAGTTTTAATATTTATATTTTAATTTATTTCAGCTTTATTTCAATTACCAAAAGAAATAGTTTAATAGTTCTAGTTTTAGTTAATACACTCATTGCCCCTGCCTGTTTTATTGTAGCAGTCAGTAGGCCTATGTGGCAGTTTTGATTGACGGCGATGATAATTTCTTAATTAGCTTGTTTGTTTGTAGGTTATACAAGTCACATCTCTTGTTTTCTCTCTAGAGGAATTGTGGCCTTTCTCTTTTATTCTCACTTGCATATTTTGCTCCATAAAAATGGTTATTTATTCCCTTGACATCTTTATTTTCTTCATTACAGTTTGGCTGATTGTATGAATTTGAATTAACTTAAAAATGTATTATATCTGCATTTTTGCGCCTGACTCATTTTTATGTGCCCGGGAATGAGCTTTTCATAATGTATAGGGTTATGGAAAATAAAACAATGATGGTGATGTTGTTTTTTCTGCCCGGGAGCAGGCATTGTTTTTATAATATTTTATTCTGTTTGGATGAGGTCCTCATTTAGCACAAGACCATACTAAAACCTGTTTTTCAGAGCTCTCTTCCACTAAATTGCTTTTTAATTAAAGCAGATTTATAATCAGGACTTTCTATTTGCTATGGGTAATTAAAGCCCATGGCAGGAGCTGTAATTATCAGTCTTTAATCATTGCTTCGAAATTGAATAGTGTTCTGCACATAGTTCATAATCTGATGTCTGTATCAAAATACTGAACTGAATGAGGGATAATATCCCTTATATTCATGTTCATGCATAGGTCTAATGCCTGCAAGAGTAGGCAATGTCACTCACAATGTAAGCAGGGGACTAACTAAATGAATAAAGAGAAGAGGCGCCCTCTAGCTGTCATGCCTTTTCATTCTATGCTTAACTCTTTTTCTCAGGGAAAAGATGCTCTTTTCAAGCATGCTCAAGGTTTGAAGGATCTGCATCTATCTATCTGTCTGTCTGTCTGTCTTTCTGTCAGTCTGTCTGTCTTTCTGTCTGTCTGTCTTTCTGTCTGTCTGTCTGTCTATCTGTCTGTATGTCTGTCTGTGTGGAAAATAATTTCCAGCCTTTCGCTATACTGTCACATCAGTTTTCAAATGTTACTTATATATGTAACCCTGGAGCACAAAACCAGTCTTAAGTCGCTGGGGTATATTTGTAGCAATAGCCAAAAATACATTGAATGGGTAAAAAATATAGATTTTTCTTTTATGCCAAAAATCAGTAGGATATTAAGTAAAGATAATGTTCCATGAAGATATTTTGTAAATTTCCTACTGTAAATATATCAAAACTTAATTTTTGATTAGTAATATGCATTGCTAAGGACTTCATTTGGACAACTTTATAAGCGATTTTCTCAATATTTTGATTTTTTTGCACCCTCAGATTCCAGATTTTCAAATAGTTGTATCTCAGCCAAATATTGTCCTATTCTAACAAACCTTACACCAATGGAAAGTTTATTTATTCCGTTTTCAGATGATGTGTAAATCTCAATTTTGAAAAATTTACCCTTATTTTTTTTGTTTTGTGGTCCAGGGTCACATATGAACAAGTAACCTTATAAAATTGATGTCACATAGCCTACTAGCGAAAAGATGACTTTTGATGATCAGAACTTTTGTTTCTTTAGCAACTGTGGCTTTTCACCTTTTTTCACCCCTAAACCTGACCATTAGTGGGAAGTAAGCAGACACAGAGTAAGCAGAATGAAAACACATGAATGAGAACGTAAAATAGGCCCGAATTGTCATGAGTGTGTTGGACAAATCATTATGTGTATACCCACAATAAAATATGTTAAAGGGGTCATAAGATGTTGCTAAAAATAACATTATTTTTGTATTTGGTGTAAATGAAATGTGTTTATGCGGTTTAAGGTTCAAAAAAACACATTATTTCCACATAATTGTACATTATTGTTTCTCCTCTATGCCCTGCCTTTCTGAAACGCGTCGATCTTTACAAAGCTCATCGGTCTGAAAAGCAAGGTGTGCTGTGATTGGCCAGCTATCCAGTGCGTTGTGATTGGCCAAATACCTCAAGCGTGTGACAGAAATGTTACGCACCTTACCATATTGTGATGCCGTGTTCCGGAGCGACGAGACAAAAACATTAAAACCATTAAAAACGAGGCATTCGTTGCAATCCAGTGGGGACATAATTCTGGAATTATAATGACTTTTAACTGTCTTTTTAACCGGCGTTGCTTGCATCGCGCCAAACGTAACATAAAACCATGTCTGCATTTTGTGATCGGAGAAATGACAAACAAAAAGCCCTACTCTACACTGCCCAATAAACTCGCTTTAAATATCTAAAATATAAAAACTCTAAATATAAAAAACATATTTACAGTCTGTGAGTCAGAACAGAACAGTCCTCCGTAAAAATGTGTTGCACACATCTGAATATTTGGTTGAAGTGTTCTGGAACAGTGTTGTAGATACAGCTTAACCATTGATTTCTAGTCGTGTCCTTTTTTGGAAGGTCAAACTAAGTAGTTTCGCTTTCACAAACGAAACACAGCGTCACACATGGTGGCCTAGAGTGAGCGGTGGCGGCGGCCTACAGTGAGCAGAGGCAAGGGGCTAGAGTGAGCGGTGGCTGGCGGATTCGACGAAGGAGCATACGGCAGGCTTGCGGCAACCACATGTGACGACCCTGGCTGGACTCCGCTTCGTCCCCTGTGAAAGCTGATCCGGCTAAGTTATGTATTTCCTCAGCGATCAGCACGGATCAGCTCCAGGCATGACTAAGCGGATATTGTCCTCTTTTGGAAGGTCAAACAAATTAGTTTCGCTTTCACAATGAAACACACAGCGCCTTCACGACATGGCGGCGGCAACAACAATACTACAGCGAGAAAAAAAGTTACGCCTTCTTTCTTTGCGTGAACATTTGGGTGGCGTTAGCTCGTTTTAGGTAGGCGTAGTTGACTCTTAACTTTTATAAAGAATGTCTCTTTGGATTTGAGACTTTAGTCTTTGCAACGTTACAGATTCTTCTTTATGCACAAGAGCTTGTAACACTCCAAAGAAAAAGGAAAATTGAAATCGCATCATATGACCCATTTAACTAACTTATATAAATTCTATCACATAAAAATTCCATTGTAAAACACTGATAACAAAAGTAACAAGAAACCCACTTTTAAAATATGTATAAATGTGATTCGCACAGGTAATTCTGCCCATTCTGTTTAAATGATATGGTGAGTCATAGCCTACTGCAAGACTGTCAACAGTTCTAGGAATTGTATCGAGGGAAATCTGTTAATGCACTTGAAATATGAATTATGAAGTTCGTTGAGAACAATAGGATATTTGAGGCACATTTAAAACGTAGCCTACTTGGATGTTCTCCAGAAGGTTCAGTCACTCCAGTTATCTGAGAAACCACAAATGGGGCTTCAAGTATCTTTACTTTTACATATTTTAACTGTATTTATAATTACAGTTGGGTACGGAAAGTATTCAGACCCCTTCAATTTTTCACTCTTTGTTAAATTGCAGCCACTTTGCTAACATCATTTTAAAAAAAAAAAAAAAAAAAAAAAAAAAACAGTTAATTTTTTTTTCCTCTTAATGTAAACAGCACCCCATATTGACAGAAAAACACAGACTTGTTGACATTTTTGCAAATTTATTAAAAAAGAAAAACTGAAATATCATATAGTCCTAAGTATTCAGACCCTTTGCTGTGACACTCATATATTTACTCAGGTGCTGTCCATTTCTTCTGATATTCCTTGAGATGGTTCTACACCTTCATTTGGGTCCAGCTGTGTTTGATTATACTGATTTGACTTGCTTAGGAAAGCCACACACCTGTCTATATAAGACCTTACTTCTCACAGTGCATGTCAGAGCAAATGATAATCATGAGGTCAAAGGAACTGCCTGAAGAGCTCAGAGACAGAATTGTGGCAAGGCGCAGATCTGGCCAAGGTTACGAAAAAATTTCTGCTGCACTTAAGGTTCCCAAGTGCACAGTGGCCTCCATTCCTTAAATGGTAGACGTTTGGGACGACCAGAACCCTTTCCTAGAGCTGGCCGTCCGGCCAAACTGAGCTATTGGGGGAGAAGATCCTTGGTGAGAGAGGTAAAGAAGAACCCAAAAGATCACTGTGGCTGAGCTCCAGAGCGGCACGGGAGATGGAGAAAGTTGTAGAAAGTCAACCATCACTCCACCAGTCGGGGCTTTATGGCAGAATGGCACGACGGAAGCCTCTCCTTAGTGCAAGAAACATGAAAAAACACCTGAAGGACTCCAAAATGGTAAGAAATAAGATTCTCTGGTCTGATGAGACCAAGATAGAACTTACCTTGGCCTGTAATTCTAAGCGGTATGTGTGGAGAAAACCAGGCACTGCCATCACCTGTCCAATACAGTCCCAACAGTGAAGTTTGGTGGTGGCAGCATCATGCTGTGGGTTGTTTTTCAGCTGCAGGGACAGGACGTCTGGTTGCAATCGATGGAAAGATGAATGCGGCCAAGTACAGGGATATCCGGGATGAAAACCTTCTCCAGAGTGCTCAGGGACCTCAGACTGGGCCGAAGTTTTACCTTCCAACAAGACAAGGGCCCTAAGCACACAGCTAAAATAACGAAGGAGTGGCTTCACAACAACTCTGTGACTGTTCTTGCATGGCCCAGCCAGAGCCCTGACTTAAACCAATTGAGCATCTCTGGAGAGACCTAAATGGCTGTCCACCAACGTTTACCATCAATCCTGACAGAACTGGAGAGGATCTGCAGGAGGAATGGCAGAGGATCCCCAAATCCAGGTGTGAAAAACTTGTTGCATCTTTCTCAAAAAGACTCGTGGCTGTATTAGATCAGAAGGGTGCTTCTACTAAATACTGAGGCAAAGGGTCTGAATACTTAGGACCATGTGATATTTCAGTTTTTTCTTTTTTAATAAATCTGCAAATGTCAACAATTCTGGTTTTTCTGTCAATATGGGGTGCTGCGTGTACATAATGAGGAAAAAAATTAACTTAAATAATTTTAGCAAATGGCTGCAATATAAACAAAGAGTGAAAAATTTAAGGGGTCTGATACTTTCCTCCGTACCCATTATTACGGTGGCCGTGAAGTGCAAAGCAAATCACAATTCTGAAAACAAAATACAAATTACAAACGCAAATGCAAGTCTAAAAACAAAATAACAAATCAGAAAGCACAACAACAATTCAGAAAAAAATTTAACAAGTCAGAAAACACAATGACAAAATCGAAAACAAAATAACAAGTCAGAAAACAAATTAACAAGTCAGAAAACACAACGACAAATCAGACAAACCGGAAGAGGTAGGTATAGTTTGACACAGCGCCATTGATTTGGGATTACTCACCGCTGACTGGAAAGAGACATCTGTCAATCAACCGGTCAGGAAGAACCAGCCGAAGAACAGCAGAGTCGTGGTAGGAAGTTCTGAGATGGTATTAAAGTAGCTCAGTTTTAAATGTATTGTATGAATTGCCCTTACTATGGAATAAAAAATACAGAGTGTATATTTACATTTAGTTAAAAGTGGTTGTATAACATTAGCTCCAGTGGCGCAGATGGTTAAGCACTTGACTTTGACTTTTTAATGCGATGGAACCCCGGGTTTGATCCTGCCTTTTGCCGAACTTTTTTTTTCTCCCTTTTCAAATCTCCTATCACATCGTAAAGGCATTTTTTTTCAAAAAAAATTAAGGAAATAATCAAAAAGTTGAAAATAAAGTATCGGGTAGGGTTAGGGTAAGTGTAGGGAGGGCTTATTGACCAATAAGGTGCCCCTTTAATAATTTTTTTTTAAAAAAAAAAATTATATTTTACCCTCAATACGTTATTATTGCATACTGTTTTATAATGTAACTACAATACTGAAGTGCAGATAATTGCCACTATTTGCAACAAGTAGTAAACTTGATAGTAGAAATCCTGCTACTTTAACAGTGTAAATAGGTATTTGCACTTAGTGTAAATAGCATATTGCTAAAAATACTGCTATTTTCACTTAGTGTAAATAGAATCCATTGCTAATACGAGATTTGAAAAGGGAGGAAAAAAAAGTTCTACAAAAGACAGGATCGGACCCGGGCTGATCGTGTCAAAAACCCAACGACACGCACTTATCCATCTACACCACTGGAGCTGATGTTATACAGCCACTTTTAACTAAATGTAAATAGACACCCCGTATTTTTTATTCCATAGTAAGGGCAATTCATACAATACATTTAAACTGAGCTACTTTAATACCATCTCCGAACTTTCTACCACGACTCTGCTGTGCTTCGGCTGGTTCTTCCCTGTATACGTTGATTGACAGATGTCTCGTCCAGTCAGCGGTGAGTAATCCCAAAACAATGGCGCTGTCTCAAACTATACCTACCTCTTCCGGTTTGTCTGATTTGTCGTTGTGTTTTCTGACTTGTTAATTTGTTTTCGGATTTGTCGTTGTGTTTTCTGACTTGTTAATTTGTTTTCTGACTTGTTATTTTGTTTTCGAATTTGTCATTGTGTTTTCTGACTTGTTATAATGTTTTCTGAATTGTTGTTGCGTTTTCTGAAATGTTATTTTGTTTTTTAGACTTGCATTTGCGTTTGTAATTTGTTATTTTGTTTTCAGAATTGTGATTTGTTTTGCACTTCTCGGTCACCGTATATATGCAATTTTAAGGTAGTAATTTTAAGATCTATGTTCTCCTTCAAAATGATTACAAAATAATATTACTAAAGAACTAGGACATTATGAAGATTGTGCAAGATGAATGTGTAAGTGGTTAGATACTGAAGTAGACTCTTAACGACAGATAAGTGTCTCCTGAAATCTGTAGCTAGACAGCAGAATATCGAGAGGAGAGACCTGAGAGCACTTCTGGAGCTATGTGTGTGCGTGCATGCGTGTGCGCGCACGCATAACATCACTATTCGCGCCCGGTGCCTCACTCGCAGGTTGGGTTGATTCGGTGCATCGCGGAAACCGAAGTGCCCTCGTGATGCCGCGTGTGTGGAGTGGAGATCGGCGGGGCGCAGCCGCCGCGCAGGTACAAGCGCACCGCGAGCTCGCAAGTTTTCTCCAAACCGAGGATGCCAAGAGAGACGGCGTTATCTCCAGCCGCTTCCCACGCCGCTTGGTGGACACTTGAAGAAGGGGGAAACCTGAACTTTGAAGCTAAATCTGGGAGTATTTGACGCTACCCACTGAACATGCCTTTCGTCTGCACTCCAGGATTGAAAAGTTCGCAAAAATGAAGTTCGGCAAAAGCGTCTGTATCATAAACGTGGGTGGCACCAAGTATGCTTTTCCAAAGGACGTAATCAAGGATTTCCCTTTGAGGAGAGTGAGTCGTCTCCACGGTTGCGCCTCGGAGAGAGAAGTGCTGGAAGTGTGCGATGATTACGATAGAGAGAGGAACGAGTTCTTCTTTGACAGACATTCAGAAGCGTTCGGCTTCATTATGCTGTACGTGAAGTACGGCAAGCTGCGCTTCGTCCCGCATATGTGCGAGCTGTCGTTTTACAACGAGATGATCTACTGGGGTTTGGAAAGCTCTCATTTGGAGTTCTGCTGCCAGCGGAGACTCGACGACCGCATGTCCGACACGTACACTCACTTCATCGAGGAGCACCACGGAACGGACGATGAATTCAGGACGGATGCATCGTCAAACGGGAAGCGGGACTCGAAGTGGCTGGAGCGAATGCGCAGGACTTTCGAAGAGCCCACCTCCTCCCTGGCCGCGCAAATTTTGGCGTCCGTGTCGGTGATTTTTGTCATTGTGTCCATGGTAATGCTTTGCGCGAGCACTCTTCCAGACTGGAAAACTGCCGAGAGCAACATAGTGGAAGAGCACAGGTACACAGACTCTTTAGAGCATCCATCCGGGTATTTATGTCTTCTTTCTTGAATAAACGTCCTAACTTTTTTTGTGAGATTTCAGCTGTAAAATATCCCACAGGGGTCGTTGACACAGGATGCGTTCTTGTGTTCAAAAACAGCTAGACGCCACGCAGCGCGCATAGGTGTCTCGACTAGTTCTTAAACGTCGAATGTCTTTTAAAGGTGCAATTAACCATTTGAACTCTTAATAAAACGCTAGACATGATCAAATAAGTAGTACTTTGAATAAATCTGTGATTTACACTCATACGGTATAGAGTAGCCTATGACAGCTGTTTTCTTTTACATGGAGAGGGTCTCCTCGTGGGGCTGACGTTGAAATCACACGACCAGCCAAATGCTTCTCATAACAACTTTATTACTGAATACTTTAGCTCATTGGAAAAAAAATAAAATGTTACCTCAAGCATTGAAATAAAGCCGACCAATACAACATAAATAAAAAGGTAGTGTCTGTAAGTTTAACATAGCACAGTGTCTTAAAAATGTAAAGTTCATGGCATGGGATGCTGAGAAAAAAACAAACAAAAAAAAAAGAACTGAAATGAAATGAATCAGAGGTCAAAGATGCCTGTCTAACCTATTTATAATAATCCACCATTGAGCACTCATTTTCCATCCCAAATTTGTGATAAATGTATGCTCTCACAGTCCTGACTAAATTATTTTTTAAATATTTGATTATGTTTTATATAGGTCGTTGGAAGCAGTTGGTGTTTTGTATGGATTAATAATTATATGACAATATTTAAACTTTCAGATGGTTTTCTCCTAAGTTACTCTTTGCCCCCTCCTGACCGCAACATAGAAATGTGTTTACTTGTGTGCTGAGATAATGTGCAGCGTGCAAGCTCAGCAAACAAAAACGACATATTTCTTCTATTTTATTCAAGAACATTCTTCTTGAAAGATCTGGAATCACCTAATTAATTCCAGTTATTTTATTAATTTTATTCTAGGCTGTGTTCGGTCTGCACTATTTTTAATTGTTCAGATGATGTCCATTGCATGACGTACCATGCCATGAGCAGTCAAAATCAATTCAACTTTTAAAAACACATCTTAGTTGTTTTAATGCAAGCTGTTTGTCCAGCTGTTTTAATACAAGAACACATCAAGTGTGTATGTGCGTCTATTTCTCATAAAGCAATGCCTATAAATATACGCGTCTGCAGCCACACTTGTCTACAGTCTTCTGTATCATGTGTATACTGTCATGTTATCATATTTGCTAAATGTTTGTCTTTTATCTTTCAGCATGAAAAGAAGTCATAAAGTGTCATAGTCTAGTCAACAAATAGCCTACTCGAGCATCTCGAAGCTCCTCGATTTTCACTGATTGTGAGATTGGTAACAGTGTGCGTAGCTAAAACTGAAGCGAAGCTGCAAAGCGCACTATTCTGAGGAAGGTAGAGCTGTCTCTCTCCAAGGTGCTGATTGAAGGTTGAGAGCCAGCAGTTTGTAGGTCATGAGGAGGAATGGATTCTAAACAGCAAAGCATGTCAGCTGTTTGAAATTATTTAAGCTGGACTGTTTTTCTGACCCCATTTAAGGCCATTTTAAACAAGAAGCTAATTAATGAAAAAAATGACAATAAGACTAATAAATAAAAGAGCAAAAGGTGAGTCGAATGCTGGTGCCACTAGTCATTTACATAGTTAGAAACCTGCAACAAACAGTGTTAGAAACAACCACTGGAAAAACTAGTATGTTAGCAATTTTCTTTGTTTTTAATATCCTTATAACCTCTGTGTTTGTCTGTTCCGTATTCATAACTGCCACGTGGACTGTTCTGAAGGTACTGGTACCTGAGGAGCAAACTTCCATACTGTGTGTGTTTGTGTGTACAAAATATAACATGGTCTATGTTGCTGAAAAATCAGGTTTGTTTTTTCAGCTGTCATTAGTAGGAGTGATTTTGTCTTTGGGGACAACTTTCAATGCCTCCATTTTCCCTCCGTGGTGCTTCTATTCCAGCTCAAAGTTGACTTCTGTCAGAAAAGCACGTCTTACGTGAAAACGTCAGGCATTTGTGTTGCATATAAATTAGAGTTTCACTCCACTTGATGTAAAATGGGACATTTTGTGCATCTATTTTGGGGTTTGAAACACTGGAACAGAAATAGGCTACGCCAGTCATTTTGGAGTAACAGATGTTGATAAAAGACAAAATCTGAATTTGTCTAAAATGGAAAAACACTTTTTTTTGTCCAACTTGTCAAGTGGATTTGAAACAGCAACTTGTTTCTCTCTCAGAGAACCAAAGAGAAATGAACTTCGCTATCTGTTGCCAGATCTGTTCCACCAGTTCTCAGCTCAAACATTCTAATCTCATCCTCAGAATCACATTTGAAATTATATTGATTTGGTTTTTAAAACAAAGAGAAACTGACAAGGCTCTGAACTGGAATGGTTTGCCTTTATTTATTTATTTGATTTATTTATCCAACCCTTTAAGCCCCAGCAACCGTTTGAACAAAATGCCAAAACAGATAAAGACAATGAGCATTGACATACTGTATCTGCTTAATATTAGTGTTTTTTTCCTCTTCTTTTTTTTTCACTCAGTCACTAACAATTACTGGCGTTCTGTGAATACACTTCAATCCATTTTCCTGTCTGGCTTTCATCAGACATCATTACTGTCATCATTAGATTCTGAGAAGAATACAAATACTGTGATCAATATTGGCATTACTCCATAAACGGTGTTGCTAGGCCTTATGGGATTCCAAGTGACTGCATGGATTAAGTAGCAGAGTGCATTTCAAAATGCTTCAAGAGAGTAATATATTTTCACAGTTTCACATAATGAAAATATAAATTTACTGTGCATTTGTTTCAATTAGCAATTAGCTAATGGCCATTTGGATCACGACAATAAAAGAGCTGTTCATTTAATTATTTGCACATGTAATTTCATCAGTTCATTAATTCTAAGCCATTATTAAAGTTGTAAGTGCAATCTTGAACAAAGGCATAATTCTGAAGGAAGTCAGCTCATTCCTAAAGCGATTGCTGGCTTTTTGACCTTACTACTTGTCGCCTCAGAAAATTTCAGTCAGCTTTTCAAAAGATCTGTGAGCGAGCAGCAATAGCAATGTGTAAATCATTCAACAGCTTTGCAAACAAGATGATGAGTCTCAGTGAAAGCTTTAAAATGGCTTTGAATTATTTCAGACTTTGGCACCTTGAACTAAACATCTGATGCGGTTAATGAGACTATGTTCCTTATCCCGTTCTTTCTCTCTCAAACTGTCTTTCTGCTCTTTCCCCATTACCGCGCACCTGTCCAGGATCATTGAGGCGGTGTGCATCGGATGGTTCACGGCAGAGTGCATCGTGCGCTTCATTGTGTCACGAGACAAGTGTGAGTTTGTGCGACGTCCGCTGAACATCATAGACCTGCTGGCCATTACCCCCTATTACATCTCTGTCACCATGACGGTTCTGACTGGAGAAAACTCTCAGCTGCAGAGGGCCGGCGTGACGCTGCGCGTGCTGCGCATGATGCGAATCTTCTGGGTCATCAAGCTTGCGCGACACTTCCTAGGGCTCCAGACTTTAGGGTTAACGTTGAAGCGCTGCTACCGTGAGATGGTCATGCTCCTGGTCTTCATTTGCGTGGCCATGGCCATATTCGGAGCGCTGGCGCAACTTCTTGAGCACGGCCTGGATCTGGAGTCCGGGAACGAGGAATACGCTAGCATTCCTGCCGCCTGCTGGTGGGTTATTATCTCCATGACCACTGTCGGCTATGGAGACATGTACCCCATCACTGTGCCGGGACGTGTGCTTGGTGGCCTGTGCGTCGTGAGCGGGATAGTGCTGCTGGCTCTTCCGATCACCTTCATCTACCACAGCTTTGTGCAGTGCTACCACGAACTGAAGTACCGCTCGGCTCGCTGCACCCAAAGCCTGTCCGCCGAGTTCCTCAATTGACTCTGAGGTTTGGCTGTGGCCAATAACGGGACCGCTTTCTGCTAGAGAAATCAATGGCTAGTGCAAAGATCTCCCGAGGCATTTCCATCTGCCGCATTCATCTCCAGAACAGACTCTCTCAGCGCCGCTGAGCTCCAGTATGCGCTGTATCTGTTACTCAAGGGGCTGGAGGAGGCTACCATGGTGACGGTATCACAGAGGCCAGGTGTCCTTGACAGGTACACACTGCTGGAGGGAAACTTTCAGAGGCCTTGAAAAGCCTCAACAAGCCCTCGCTCTCTCAGAGATCTGCGCATTACCTTATACATGTGGCGTTCCTCCAAAGGATTTCGCTTTTGAATGCCACTTAGGCAGCCCACAGTGTTGGCAAGTAGATACGAGAGAAATAATTTAATCATCTTGTCGCCCAGGAACCTTTCTCTTTTATGATGCCTTCATTTATAAGCAATGAAGTTTTAAAGCAGTACCACTTTTCCAGCATTTAAAATATTGAGAGCCTCCCTTTTTTACTGACAATAGATTACAAAAACATGAATTGTAATCAATCTGTTCCACTTTCTGAATACTCTTTCCTTGCTAAATTGTTGTGTAGACCCAATTCAGTGTGACAGCAAACCTCCAGAGGTAGTGGGACATAATGAGCGGAATAGACTGAGAATTACAAGGATAAAGTGAGAGCTGTGTGGGCAGCTATGCTGAGAGGAACATAACGGGCCATGGAGAGAGAGTGCTGTCATGGAGAGTTGGGTGTTTTGGATGACACCACGCAGAGCGTGTAGAGTTCTACCCGAATCCTCTACCTACGAATGTCCTCTACCGCCCTGCCAGTTTTCACACAGGAGTGAGATGCCTTGAGGCTTGTGCACCCTTGGGGTTGCACAGAAAGCAATGTTCTGGAGATCTTTAGTGACACAGCTACCTCAAGTCCATCTCCTCCCATGGAGTCACCCATGACACCCACTTCTCCCCGACTCACTGCTGTCTCTATGTTACTGTGGCTCTTATGTTCCTTAATGCTCTTATAGGTGAACATTCAGAGATTGTGCTGTTATCTGGGTTTTTGTCTCGACACATTTCTTTAAGTGCATCATGGGAAGAAAAAAAAAAAACTGTAAAATTGTAACAAAAGAGTTATTTGATGTCAAATAACTTGTATTATAATGTTGGCCTGTTTAAATTGTTAAATGGAAGTCAACAGTTAAGGACAAGTCATCATGCAAATTGACCCTGTTTATTTTCTTGGGGCACATTCATCTGTGCATATTATTCCAGATTCAAAAAAGTCTTAACTTAATAGTTTGATCCACTCTGAAATGACCTTCCTTAGCTGATTATGTTTATGGTCTGTTTTGTTTTCAACTCCTCCCTTCCAACCACCTAGTCCATATCCACTTTTCACCATTCAGTCAGTTCCCGAGACCCGATATTAATAAAAAAATGTCCTATCCTACATTTTTCCTCACGGAATATGCTATTCTGTTACACATGTAAATATTCAGAGCACAGAAGTAAAACGGATTCATGTTGACTTTAAAAGAAAACATTTAGCATTTTAGAAATCTGCCTCATTTTCATACTTGCAAACTACACAATTTGTTTTTAGTATGGTAAACATTCCAATGTCAATGTATGCTTCTCACAATACATAATACAATTATGACTATGATATGGTACAATATTTAACAGTGCAATAATAAATTATTATTTTGTTTTATTTATTTTCATTTTTTACTGTTAGGTTTTTCATTTTTTTCCCCTTCAGAATGATAAAGAGGCTCCATCTGGTCCTTCTTGCCAGCTTGTAGTGTTTTTATATTTTCTTTTATATATTCAAATATTTTGTTTCACAAATATTTAACTGCAGAAGAGTGCTTTAGGACAACTATTTGGTTATAAATCATGTTAAATTTTATTCAAGTTTAAAGGGGGCAGCAGGCAGAAAGCATTGATAATCTTATATTCAGTATAATTAAAACAAATAATATATAATTGTGTAGAAAATATCCTGTCCCATTAGAATTTGTATTTTTTTACGGAACTAAAAAATTGACATCAGATTGCCAAAATGTCTGCTAAATAATTCAGTTCTTAATATTGCAAACAGAATCGCCAATTTAAATACGGACAAACTACCTGTTTAAAGAAGTAAGTGACAAACTTTCACCTTCTCTAAGAATAATTCCTCTTGTGCAAGGTGCGGTGCCTCTCTCCTCTGTAATTACCACATTCTTACTAATCATCTTCATCTTTATTCATGCTCCTCACAGCAGTTTATGGATGCAAACCAGCAGTCACCGACTGCAGCACTGGCTTTTGTGAATTAATAAACGGAAATCGGTGTGATTGGAAATAGATGCATTCCGTTTTGGGTTACAGGAAGAAAAATGTGTCAGACTAAAATGTGCTAAGATTTCCCTCCTCATTAATTAACCCTCCTGAAGAGATCATGCTGAGGTGTTCTCCAGTGTGCCTTCAGATCACACAGACTCCCTTGCCTCACATGTACACACAACAACACCCAGAAATTAATGTGAAAGTGAAAATAAGCGAAATCCCTGAAATGAATTGCAGACTGCAGGTGTCAGCTGCCACTCATTTGTTCTTAATACACTTTCATCCCACTGCTTCTCTCGATTGGCTGCTTCATTAATCATGGTAAACATAAGGGAACCTGATTATTGTACATGCAAATACAGCAGTGCTCTAATGAAAAGCTCGTGACAGCTAAAAGCCATGAACATGTGAATAATAACATCTCTTAAACCAACTGATCTTTCAGTTTGTCAGTAGGATGTGATCCGTTTCACTTCAGTCGCTACTAAAATCTCACAACAGCAGCAGGAGATCTCCCGGAGGATTATCATTTTTAAGGTGTACAATGAGAATTCACATCTGACACTGTACCATATGCCTTCTTCACCATCATATGACACTCTTGCAAAACAGTGTTGCCAAAAGTTGTCTCAATGGACATATGTTTACTGTAATACTTTTACTATTTCTCTGTTGTGTTAACTCACTTTTGACATACACAGTTCTGACACAACCCATTTAAACTTGTTAGGTTTTTATTATTATTATTATTAAACTCATTTTATTATTGTTGTAACAACAGTTGTGCATTATGATCATATGTTGTGTATCACTGATATATAATAGCTTGGGCTTATTACACATGGCTTGAGCTTTTTGTAGGGATTTTTATACCTCAGTAATGTTTAGTTATAGACGAGTGTTTGACATCCTGCTGTAAACTACAGTTAGGCTATTTTTTCCTCTCTTTTTTTCTGCATTCACTACTGTAAGCTTTCAATGTATTTTTAAAATAGAAAGTCTATTTTGAATAAACTAGAATTTGCCTCTGTGTTAGCTAAAGCGGGTCTTGACGAAATTCACGAACACTGGATATGAATAAATAGTACAAAATAAATTACCGTTTTGTGGTCTTTCTATTTTTCTATTTTATATTTTTTGTTGCTTTTCCAAATAAACACAAAATTCGGTTTCATAATAAGCTCCATGTGACATTTTTGACATTCTGTTTTTTTGAGCAGTTATAAGAGACGATAAACATGTCTAAATCATATTTAAAAGGTCTAATTTGTGTTTCTAAATAATGTTAATCAGACCTTATTATATAAACCCCAAACAAGTGGAGAGAAGGAAGAAGAAGGGTATTGTTTTGTATTGTTGTAGAAGTGGATTCCCAAATATTGTTGGGAAAAATTATTACGATTTGCAATTTACTGAACACAAACTTTTGAGCAGTAGTGTAAATTATTTTATTCACAATTTAACAATAGCATGTTGTCTGAACAGAGGTTGACGCTTTTTTTAATCGGGCAAGAATCGGGCTGCTATGTGACGTGTTTCCGCTGGGGTCCTCTCACTCTCGGACACAGAGAGCAGGTGGTGGGACGCGATTCTGTCTGCGGCGAGGGTCACAGTATTATCAACAAAAATGTACTATAAGGTCAGCGGAGTCACTGGGAAGTTAACGGGAGCGACAGCAGCGTCCGCGTACAGCCCGCAGGTACTCAAAGCTTCCGCTGCTGTTTTACGAGACGCGAGAATCTGGAGTGACCTTCACAGACACTCTCAGCTACCCTTGATTTGCTATCACGGTTGCCCTTGTTTAAAAGTAATGCAGTGTAAGTTTGTCATTAACGTTAATGAATCGGAGTGATTAAAGAAGACCGACACTAGAGCTGCCGCAATATGGCCTCAGCCGGATTGTATAGCTTCATGAGCAGTGTTAGGGAAAGTTACTTGTAAAAGTAACGCATTACAATATTGCGTTACTCCATTAAAAAAGTAACTAATTACGTTACTTTTTATGAGACGCAATGCGTTACGTTACTTTTGCGTTACTTTTTAAATCTGGACAGGGCTTGCTTGTTTGTTTTTAATATAAAAAAGTTCTATTTTTGGCAAATATAAAAGCCTTTCACACCAGAAGTGAAATGAATAAGCCTCAGGCTGAAGGGAAAGTACATTTACATCCGTACAGTAGAATGCAGAAGAAGACATTTCTACACAAGTGTTTGTCTAGTCTAGAGTAATGTGTGCTTATTAGTATGGTTGAACTGGATAATCAAAGGTCAGCAGCAAAGACACTGATTAATAAAATGGGATTAAATACACAAAGGATATTTGTGTTGTTTAACATTTAATTATTGCAGGTTTGCGTCATAGTCTGAGTTTGCATTTGTATCGTTTTGAGGTAATCTCGAACTGGTTTTGTGTGTGGTGTGCGATGAAGAATGGCATATTCTACTTATTTTAACATCATCTGATTCTATCAACATGGCAACACCAGAGATGTCAATCAATAAATGTTGAAAAAAAGGGGAACTTAATGTAAACAAGTAACCTCAGTTATTCTATTGTAAAATAAAAAGTAGGCGTTACTTACTGTACTTGAACAAAGTAATTGATTAGTAACTGCGTACTTGTACTATATTACCACAACACTGTGTATATCACACCACATTCCTCTGAGTCTAAAGCCAGCGTGGAAAGGAATCTTAATTAACAGAAATTATACAAATAATGAAAAAAAAAAAGTTTGGTCTATTGTTTAATTGTCAATGAAGCGGTAAGTTCAAAGCTTTGTTCTTTCTTCCCGTTTCTTTTAGATAAAGGGTTAAGACGGTTAAGATTTGTTTCCTACATCATGACCTTGTCTATCATCGGTAACAGTGTCGTTTCATTCTTTTCGTATATGCTGTTATTCTTCATCAAACAGCAAGGAGCCATTTTGAACAATCCTAGGCAGCTATTTTACCCTAATACAAAAAATTCCATATTGACCGTTCTATCTTTAAGCTCCAACGAGGGTTAAAACACTAAGAGTGTTTGATCGTCTATAGAAACAGTGTTGGGGGTAACGAATTACAAGTAACGCGAGTTACGTAATCAGATGACTTTTTTCAAGTAACTACTAAAGTAACACATTACTTTTAAATTTACAGCTTTTTTTTTAAATATCTTGCATCATTTATAGCATCAGTGGTTCCCCCTGGTCTTGTCGGAACACCAAAACTTGCAAGTTTTTCCTTTTTCAAATAAGAACGGCAAGTTACTTCCCCCCCCCCCCCCAATGATTGGACTGAGCTATACTGCTCACATGTTGACGAGAAATCAGATGATGTAAAATAACTGGAATAGCATCATTATCTCATCACACAACAAAAAAAACACCGATTCAGTATCCTCACAAGAATCATAAAAATAATGCAACCTCAGAATATGATAATCAAATTATTGAACCTGCAATCATTAATGTTACACAACACAAATATGTATGTATTTAATCCATTCTATTAACACTGTCTTTGATGCTGAGCTTCGAATCCAGTTCAACCGTACTCATAAGCACACAATTACTATAGACAACCACGTGTGATTTTTTATTGCTCTGAACGTGTGTTGACAATTGTATTCTTCTGCATTATATGTCGGTGTAAAGGCTACTTTCCCTTAAGCTGAGGGGCTATGCATTTCACTTTTGGTGTGAAAAGGCTTTTATATTCGGCAAAAATATAACTTTTTTTATTTTAAAAACAAACAAGCAAAAAGTACAAACAAACAGTAATGCAAAAGTAACGTAACGCATTACTTTACATAAAAAGTAACTAGGTAACGTAATTAGTTACTTTTTTATGGAGTAACGCAATATTGTAATGCATTACTTTTAAAAGTAACTTTCCCCAACACTGGTCATGAATGATGATTAATTGACTAGTTTTTGGATGTGTGATGCTAGTGTATCCAGGTTTAGATGATTCTGCTTTATGGTGATTTGTGGGTCCTTTTCGGATATTGAGATGTGGTTCACTATGAGTGACCTTTATGAGGTGTGGGTGTCCTTTTGAGGTCAGAGGAAGACAATGCCAGCATAGGGGTTTGGACTGATGTGAAAATGAGTAAATAAAGGCAGTAGCCATTTTTTGTGGTGCCGTAATGTCTCTGTAGCTCATATGTGTTTGTCCTGACAGGGGCTGAAGCCCACGGTTCCCTCTCAAGCTCCTCCCATGATCTTTGCTGTACCGACCAAGGTTGTTTCAGAGACCGGGTCAGTGGCTCACTACATGGGAATCAACAAAGTCCCTGAGCTGCAGAAGATTTTCCAGGTAATTGCACTGTGATTTATTTTGTATTCTTTTTAATTTGTTTGATTTTCAACCCAGTGATTTAGATATTTCATAACAGAAAAGGTACTCCATCTCCTTTGACGATTTTCTTTTTTATTTGAAACTTGGACACAAACCAAAACAGTATGAACAGTTGGCTGGCATCAGTCCTAAAACAGCTTCACATTTGCAACACTTGAGTTTAAAACAAAAGACTCAAAACAGTATTATAAATTCAAACTCTTAAATTTATAGTTGGAAAAGCCACATTCAGGTTTTTTAAGGTGTCCTTGTTACAGTGTAATTATACGTTTAAATAATGAGTAATATTAATTAACTACATGTATTGCATGTAATTATGCATAATGTAATGTTATTATAATAGTATGTTTGAAATAAGTATAATGTAATGTGTGTAACAAGTACATTTGGTAATGCTAAAAAGAAGTTAAATTAGGGCTGGGTATTAAAAATTTACAATTTGATTCTATCAACTCTTGATTTGATTCTGATTTTGATATTGATTTGTTGGCTGCAGTACATGTCCATTTTTCTTAAGTAAAACTAGGGCTGGGCGATATAGCTAAAAAAAAAAATGTATCAACGATATAATGTTTCACATCGTTCGGTATCGATAATTATTGACATTTTTTATAACCTTTTTTAAAACAGAGCAATAGAAAAAATGTTTTAATTTAACCACTGTATTTTTAAATTAACCCAATTTATTGAGACAACAAATATTTTTGATTTTAACAATCAAACATTCTAATGTTTTATATGCAGATTAAATAGGTCTTAAGGAAACTTTTGGCGGCCTCCCGAGACCACAGGAGGGTGCAATGCACAAAACTAAGATCAATTACAATGGTCAACGCAAGGAAAGTGAACTATATAACAAAAAAAAAAACGGCATTACGCTAGATTAACTCATAAAAACAGTTTAAGTTCCTAAATTGTCATCAAACAAGATGAAACAAAACAGCATCATTGTATTATGCACTTGCGTCACCAACAGAGACGAATCGAATCCACAGATGGCATTTAAAAAACACATGGATGCAGTGAAAAGGAAAATAAACCTTCACAAATCGTGACGTGGTTTTCTAAAAGTTTAAATTAAACTGTTGAACTTGCATGGCTAAATCTTATTGTGTGATACGCCGAGTGCAGCAGTCATATTTGTCAGTCTAAAAAAAATGCGCTAAATATGCGTTCTGTGTGAATGGCTTGGTTTCGGTTTAAAGATCTAATCAAGATCTTCTCCGCATTGAGCAACTATATTTCTCTAATATCTTGAACGAATAAGGCAGCAGCGGAGGTCTCGTGGGTTCTGGGACCTTAAAATACCACCCCCCCCAAGCATTAAAATACAACAACGTCAATTTACATCATTATCACGCCATCTCGAGGACAAGATGACGCTCCCTGACGCACCACTCCTAACATTCAATGAAATGTTTATTTAAATTAGATAAATTCATTCTTTATTCAACAATCTCTCATCAAAGGCAGGGCACAGCACTCATTTCAGCATGTGTTTGTGTTTGCTGTCTGCGTCACTCATAGCACGTGCCTATATCGTGCGCTATATCAAACATTTTTTTCTGTGTGCGCGAAGAAGGTGTACCGTCGATAAATAACGATACCGTTTTATCACCCAGGCCTAAGTAGAACAATCTCTCATCTAAAGCTGTAAACTATAAAGTTGGCACATTACAATAATATTAAAGGTTAAAATTAACATTCAAATTCAACTGCCGTTTATTTTTAGATATAAGAATCAACACATAAAAATTGAGTTGTATGAAAACATTAAATTGTACAGTTTTTATGTAAACTTTTTATGCTAATTGTTTCTACTCTAATCTGTTGTTATATAAACCTTTAAAGGTGGCTGTCATAACTTGTTTTTATTATGGATTTATTTAAATGTTCAATAAATGAGATGTAACTAATAGGTTAATTAAAAATATAATGTAATATAGTGCATATGTTTAGCAAAATGCTCATCTAGATTTTTAACAAGATTACTGATATTGAGTGTCTTTCCCGAGGTAAATGTAATGTTACAAGACATTGTTTACTTATGTTTTATTGATATTTTTCCAAGGTTGATGTACTGAGTGATACAAGAAACATGATTTTAGTCATTTCTACTGTTTATTTCAACAAACCTTTCAGTGTTTTTTCATATTTTTCTTACTGTAACTAGTCATAAACAGGAAAAGATGATCAGTTCATCTGTGTGCTGCTACTTAAACTGATGTGCTACAGCGATCTGTAACACTATATGAAAAGACTGTCAAGATTATATTTCATGTTTGAATTTTTGTGATAAAACAAACAGAATTTGAAAGCTTGAAATTATGCTTCATATCAAAATCAACAAAGCACAAAGCCTACTGCGATTATTGGTTAGGAGGCACACTACAAGTGATGTTTAGGGATGTTTTGTTCATCGAAATGAAGATCTATCAGAATCGATTAATCGATATTGTCAGCCCAGTCCTAGACTGAATCAATTGCCAAAATCTCAGTCTGGTTCTGGATTTATGCAGGTCTTGTTCTGGCCAAATTAAATTATTAATGTAGACCCAATGCAAATAAATAAAATTGTAATATTTTTTTTTTTGGTGTATTAAACAATATGACCTGTTACAGAAAACTGATGGAGCACCGGTTCACCTGAAGCGTGGCGTTATGGACAAAATGCTGTATAGGACCACGATGGGCTTGACGATTGGCGGCACCCTCTACTGTTTAATGGCCCTCTATATCGCTGCCCAGCCCCGAAAACCACAGTGACCTGCCCTGCTTGTGCCCTCTGTAATTATTAAATATATTGTAATTATTATGGTTGGAGTGATGACACAGACTTGTCATTTTGCTCTAAAAGACTGCGACAGAATTATTTTATTTACCCCAGTGTTTAGATTTCACTCACTTGTTATATAAATACATCTTGATCAATCTGACAAGCGCCATTTAATTTCAATTGCATATGTACATTTATTACATAAAAGTTTATTGTATCCGGTTTCTTTCTCATATGGTCATCTGATGGGTCCCTCTTTCTAGTCAGTTGTTTATCTTAACGGTCTGTTTTTAAAAATCAAGGATACTCAAATAATGCACACACTGATGAACTGATTGATTTGCTTCCCCTTTTATCATTTGAGTAAATGACAGCAAGCTTGTCAGCCTGTAAATTAAGTCCTTGTAATTTGTACCTAGCAGAATAAATAGATTTTGTTTGTAAAAAGTGAACAATGAAACCTTTCTTGTGTGTCATCTTTGTTGAGCTGGAACAGTCTGGATGGCATTCGATTATTAGCAGCAACATCCTGTGGTCTTCGGCTCCTTCTCATCATACAGGATATGAGCCTGATGGGATTGTAAGTGTTATTAGTGTTAATCGATACATAAAAGCATTTCAAAACCTATAATTCACTGGTATTAGATTAGTTTCTTGGGGTACAACCTTATCAGTCATATTTAGATGCATTTTGGGTCAGGCAAATAGAGAATTAACATTTCTATTGATTCTTGGCATTAGATTGCAAAATAGTGCAATCTCACAGTGCTGCATAATGCCCATTATTGATTTATGTTTTTGTAAAATGTGAAATGAGCTTCTGTCTTGGATTCATCCTCTACTGTAGCAGTGCTGTATTGATTTTTGGTCAAACATTGAGCTTAAGGTTTGGTTAAATCCCTGAATCCTTCATGTATTTAAATTTAGCCCAAACTACTTCACATACAGACTGGGCTGAATTCAAAGTGTTTATAGATAATTTCAGCCTCAAGCCTGTTGTTAAAATTCTAACCAACAGTGATGTCATCTTAATTTCTATACTGAATTGTGATGTGTGTGGTCTGAATTATGATTCTGCATAAACACTGCCATTCAAAACTTCAAAACTTGAAGTTTCATATTCATATATTTACTTTCATTGAAAGTAAAGATGTTTACTTAAAGTATTTAAACTCTATTTTATATAATTTAAGTATTTTAAATGAACACTTGTAAACTTTCTATTAATTGAAGAGTGTTAAGCAGCAAAAAAAATAAGATATATATATATATATATTTTTTTAAGAACAAATGAGTGGCAGCTTTCCTGCAAGAAGGTGTGGTTTCAGTGGGAAAAGCGGACACGCCCCCAGCGTTTGAGAGCAGAGGATACCGCCCATTTTTTCAAGAGGTGGGATCCAATTATTGTCATATTGGCGGATTTTTTCTGGTTAATACATTTTTCTGTGGTGTGACAAACTCAGAACACTTATTTAATATTGCCTTTAAATCGATGAAATGCTGTCTTGGTGGCCATAAGAACTTCTGTAAAAAAATAAAACATTTAAAATTGATGCTGACCCCACATTTTTGAACGGTAGTGCATTTAAACAATATCTCACAAACCAAGCTTGCATTTTTATTAAATATCAACAATGCTGTTCTTCAGCCTGAAAATATCTGGGAATTTCAAGAGTGTGATTTCCAGGCATCGTGATTTAGGGAAATTAATAACATTTTAATATTTTTCTATAGGTTATATTTTGTCTAGTAGTAATCAGTTCTTTTTTCTTTTCTTTTTTTTGCCTTTTTCTAGAAATTATTCTCATGGTGATCATCTCTCTAAAATGAGTGTATGTAGGCATGATAAACAACTGGAAAAGTAATGGGACGAAAACATGTAAAACATCTTGACACTTTCAAGTTCTAAACCAGGGCTGTCCAAACTCGGTCCTGAAGGGCCGTTGTCCTGAAGAGTTTAGCTCCAACCCCAATTAAACACACCTGAACCAGCTAATCAAGCTTTTACTACACTCTAAAAAATGCTGGGTTAAATACAACCCAATGCTGGGTAAAATAGGGACAAACCCAGCAATTGGGTTGTTTTGACTCAGCGTTTGGGTTACTACCCAGAAGGTTGGGTTAAACATTTAAAAAAAATGAAAAAGTCCAACAGGTTTGATCTATATTTTGAAGCACCTTGTGAACAGGACTGGAACGTGAACATAAGAAAACAACATTTGGTATGACAAATCATGAGAAAAGTTAATGTCAAGATTTTGGGTTAAACATTTAACCCAACCGCTGGGTCAAAACAGCCCAATTGCTGGGTTTGTCCCTATATTACCCAGCACTGGGTTGTATTTAACCCAGCAATTTTAGAGTGTAGGCATACTAGAAACTTAAAGGCAGGTGTGTTGAGGCAAGTTGGAGCTAAACTCTGCAGGACCGAGTTTGGGCAGCCCTGTTCTAAACCTTCAAAAATTAAATAAAAAATAAGGATAATCCCTATAAGAACCCATTTAGCCATTTTCAATATATCTATTGTCCTAACACGCATGTCAGCTGGCTGTCTCTTATCTCTGTTTGAGTAATGGTGCGGTGCACAGAGAGCTGGTGCTCAACATTGTCGCTGCCTGCAGTTATAAAAGGCCGCAGGGCAATCATGCAGCTAAGACTGGCATGATGGACACATCGCTCCAGATAGTGATTACAACTGGACAGAACACATTGCCCTGGTCACACAGGCCTTTGTTGCCATTAGACCGACAGTCTGGAACTTCCAGACAACAGCGTCATTAGTGTTATTTATGCCATCTTATCTCTGTTTGCTATCGACCCATTCAGCATAATTGCATATTTGTTAATGCCTATGAGACATGGTCATTTATTTGCTGAAGGATTACAGCAACAGTGGTTCTCATAGCAACTGACTGGGTGTGATAACTAGCCTGGTAAAACCAAAGCCCTACAAACAACTACCCTGACCTCACCTACACAATGGAGAGCTAATGCAGGTGAAACTGACACGCACTAATTGAAAAGCCCATCTGCTGTCTTATTTTAGTTCTCACGACATATACTGCATTTCTGCTCCCCAGTATATTTACTAAATAGCAACCTTGTGATGCATTGTGTGAAAAGAATGTATGGTGTTTGATGAAATATGTGTCCTTGGGGTCGATTCATTAAAAGCATGTGCTCTCAGGAAGCTGTTCCAAAGAAGAAAAAGTCCAACAGGTTTGATCTATATTTTGAAGCACCTTGTGAACAGGACTGGAACGTGAACATAAGAAAACAACATTTGGTATGACAAATCATGAGAAAAGTTGTCAATGTCAAGATTTTGAGAAAATCAAGTTCTGGCAAGTCAGCTAAAGCTGTCAATAAGTGTTACAGCATCAGCTAAACGCCACTGAAAACTTAGATAATTCTGGGGTTCCTGTGGCTCATT
The DNA here is from genome assembly GCA_018155175.1 of Sinocyclocheilus anophthalmus. Lineage (NCBI taxonomy): Eukaryota > Metazoa > Chordata > Actinopteri > Cypriniformes > Cyprinidae > Sinocyclocheilus > Sinocyclocheilus anophthalmus. Next base: position 57,772 of record JADLZN010010819.1, on the reverse strand, counting down.
TTGTTTTCTCTCTGCTCCTCAGATTGAGCTGTTTTACAGGCCTGTCATTAAAAAAAATCTATATCTCCTATCTGAGCCAATAGCCTCATAGCCAGCATTTTGACCTGAAGAGGGTATGCCCACTTCGCCTTCTTTCTGTTCTTTTTTACTGTACTATAAATAAAGGCAGAAATGGCAAAAACAGGTCTGTATCTCCTGTGAAGTACAGACTGTCTGTTCCAGTCGATTCAAGACCTTCTCATTTGTTCCCTCACAGAAATGACTGGCTCCTGATGAACACCCAGAGGGAACGCTGTTACCTAATGATAATTTGTCTCCTGTGTGTAGCTTTTGGAAAGGCTCTCAGCCAGTGTAAGTGCAGAAGTGCTTACCACAGAAAGTCCCTGTGGAGACTCTTATGTGACAGTCATCAGTGGTTAAACTGTGTTGGTGATTTTGAGTAAGTACTCTCCAAAATAACTGTGTTTGGTGACTTTGATGAGGTTGGAATGCAGTGCAGTATACAAAGTGTCCAATATTTTAAGTACATTGCAGGATTTAACACATGAAACAGTATAAAAACCAGGGATGACCTTTAGTGGATCTAGTTCTTTCATAATTCAGGTACCTTAAAGTGCATCTATTATACCTTTGTTTTTTTATTATTTATGTATTTTTTGTTTACTTTCCTTTATTGTGTAAAATGATACCCAGCCTAATTAAAACGACAAAAACACAGAACAAGATGACTAAAACTTAACGAAATAAAAAAAAAGAAAAATGAAAATATAAAAATAAAAACTATAACAACATTAATAAAAACTGTAATATACTGCTTCAAAAAGAAAAAAAACATGACTTTGTAGGAAATGATAACTTAAAAGTCTGAATGACCAAACATACCCCTGTACATAAACTGGCAAGCATATCAGCATTTAATATTTTATAAAATTTACTGAAAATCGACTCAACCTCATGCCATACAAGGGACTAGATGAGTTTGTTTCTTCATGGGAGCAGATTTTAATAAATTTAGCATTACATCACTTGCTTACCAATGGATCCTCTGCAGTGAATGGGTGCCGTCAGAATGAGAGTCCAAACAGCTGATAAAAATATCACAATAATCCACAAGTAATCCATACCACTCCAAGCCATCAGTTAATGTCTTGAAGAGAAAAGCGCTGTGTTTGTGAGAAACAAATCCACCATTAAGACATTTGTAATTTCAAACCGCTGCTTTCTATCCATAATATCACTTTCTCCAGTTTGAATCAGGAGAGAAATATGCACAGATCAAGCACTGTTTACAAGCCAAAACAGATGTTCTATACAAATGTGCTGGTGGATTTTTATGTGAGGGCAAGTGGAGGAAGTGTTATTATAGATTATGGAGTCGTATTTTGTCCAGAAGCAACTGTTTGAAGTTTTAAAAATGCTTTAATGATGGGTTTGTTTCTTACAAACTTTTTGTGTGTTGTTAAATTATTGCAATATTAACTTTAAATCTCAATGGTCCTATTTTAGGTCAAATGGGTTCATCTGACAGGTTCTAAGCCAATGAGCAATAAGTTGTGTTATATAAACGAAGAAGCCTGTAGCATTTTGTATTGTATTTATGCCTACGGATCATTATAATACCTTTGAAGTTCAATTACTCCAGTTTCAGTTGCCTTGTCCAGTACTTTGTGCTCTAATTTACAGGCCACCAAATTACAATAAGGATTTTATTCAGGACTTTGCTGGTTTTCTGTCAAACATCGTGCCTACTACGAACAGTCTTATTATTCTTGGTGATTTTAATATTCATGTCTGCTGCCCCTCCAAGCCAATGGTTAGGGACTTTATTCAGCTCATTGACTCTGTTAATCTTACACAGCATATTTCTGGCGCTACTCATGACCATGGCCACACACTGGATCTGATCTTATCTTATGGCATTTCTGTACATAATGTTGATACTTCTGTATCTGACCATAAGCCTATTATTTTTAGTATCACAATGTCTGGTCCAGTTCAGAAATCACTTTCCTCACGGTCTGTTTCTCGTGTTGTCACCTCTGATACAGCCAGCCTTTTCTCTGAGGCCTTCTCTTCTCTGTCTAAAAGTGTGTTAAAACTTCCTGACTCAGATCGTGGAATAGAAGAGATGATAACTCTTTTTAATAATGCCTGCTCTTGTGTTTTAGATTCTCAAACGAAAGTCAGAACCTTGGATAAATAGTAATATACGTGTTCTCGGACAGGAATGTAGGAAAGCTGAGCGCAAATGGAAGAAAGACAAACTGCAAGTGTCTTATGAACTCTTGAAAAACACTCTTTCTGCCTACCAGCATTCTGTAAAAAATGCAAAAACTGAATATCTTTCTGAATATCTAAAAATTCACACAATCCAAAAATTCTGTTTAATACGTTAAATACTATTTTTTCTCCTGCTAACACTTCTGGCCTGGACAGTACTCCAGAGACCTGCGCAGCATTCCTACATTCTTTTATGGGAAAGGTGGACACCATACGGTCTACTGTTACAATGTGCAGTCATGACCCCTCTGAACCACTCACTTGTCATGCTTTTTTTGAACGCTTTGAACCAATATCAGATTTCAGTCTGGTTTTAGAGCCCATCATAGCACCGAGTCTGCACTGCGGAAAAAAAAAAGGGGGTCGACGATTACTTTTTCTTTGCTTTGGACGCCGGTAAATCTGCTATTTTAATGCTACTTGATCTTAGTTCTGCATTTGATTCAGTTGATCATGCTACCCTTCTTAATCGTCTAAGGGATGAAGTTGGCATTAGGGGCACGGCACTGGATTGGTTCTCATCATACCTCTCTGATAGATCAGCTAAGGTGATGATTGGACACTCATCCTCACCTTCTGCACCGTTCACCTATGGGGTACCTCAGGGTTCCCTCTTGGGGCCTATCTTATTTTGTTTGTATATGCTCCCCTTGGGTTCGATCATGAGGAAATATAATATTTCATATCATTTTTATGCTGACGATACTCAGATCTACATTCCTCTCAACTCTGATCACTCTTATTCTGACCTTTTTAATTGCTTTGAAGATATTAAAGGCTGGACTGGCAGAAACTTTCTCCAACTAAATGAGAACAAAACTGAGATTGTTGTCTTTGGACCCCCAGGTGCTGTCTCTGATATCACTATTAATCTAGATTCTATGTCATCAAACATTCGTCCTTTTGCTAAAAACTTAGGTGCGATTTTTGACACTGATCTGAATTTTGAAAAACAGATAAGTGCTGTGGTGAAGAGCAGCTTTTTTCAACTAAGGCAAATAGCCAAATTAAAATCTATGCTCTCGTTTAAGGATTTGGAGATAGTTACTCACGCCTTCATCACTTCCAGACTTGATTATTGTAATGTGCTTTATATGGGTCTCGATCATTCATCGCTGAATCGCTTGCAGTTAGTCCAGAATGCAGCCGCGAGGTTGCTGACTGGTACTAAGAGGAGAGAAAGCATTTCTCCTGTCCTAGCATCTCTTCATTGGTTACCGGTGCAGCATAGGATCCATTTTAAGTATTTGTAATAGTATTTAATATTTTATTATTTGTGTATAAAGCATTAAATGGTCTAGCCCCATCATACTTGTCCGAACTTCTCAGCTATCAGCAATCCTCTCGCTCTCTCAGATCCTCTGATAAACTTTTCTTGCATATACCTCGCTCTCGCTTGAAATTTAAGGGGGATCGGGCTTTTTCTGTAGCCGGTACTCGACTATGGAACAGCATACCTCTGGACATTAGATCTGCGCCTTCCCTTCCTGTTTTTAAATCCCGCCTGAAGACTTATCTGTATTCCTTAGCTTTTGGATGAAATGTATGTTTATGTATATTAATGTGTTTTGTATTGATTATGTGTTTTTGAGTCATTTCTTTTTATTCTCTTAATCTCTATATTTACTTTATTGGTATATGTACAGCACTTTGGCATACACTAGCTGTTTTTAAATGTGCTATGTAAATAAACTGACCTTGACCTTGACCTAAAAACATTTTTAGAAATGAATCGCAAACCAAGGTTCTATGACCTCCAAATGTGCCTTCTTTTTCCACTGCCATTCTGCTATCAACTCCTCCGCTCTCCCTCTGTGAAAATTAGGGTCACTAGACCCTCTGATAAGAGACTTTGACATAGCGATGCCTCGTTAATTTCAATTTTGTGGTGTGTCTGTATAAATCCTTATTTGCATAAAATAAAATAAACAGCAGATGTTGTGACTGGCCAACTCATGAAAGGCTGATTAGAGATCTAATCCGGGATGTGAGGGGGAGGAAGAGATTTCTGAGACTGAGATGAGACAGACAGTTCAGAGAAGAGTCTGGGACAGTATATACAGTATACTGAAGCTGTATCGTATACTGTATGCTTTAGAAAAATATTTAACGTGTGGTTTTGAGAGAAGCCAACTTTCAGCTCCTGGCTCTGAGAAATCATATGCAAGATGTCATGCACTGCACCTTGAAAGTAGAGCTGTTAGAGTGTCATGAAACTCCATTTCAGCACAGGTCAGGTCTTTTAAAAATGCGAAAACGTGAAGCGTGGAAAGCTGCAGAATGAAGGGAGAAACGGGCCAGTGAGCACATCAACTGACTGACTGATTGAGTCATTTTTATTTAGCTATCAGTATCAAAGCCAAATACCCTGCAATTCACAAATGCATGCAACAAAATGCACAAATGCATTATACCACAAACCCATATGATGATCTTGATATCAAATGTCTATTTAATTGTACCATAATATTCTAACAATAATGATATTATACCAGCATGCACTGGTGGTGATCACCAGCTCTTGAAAATAAAGGTTCTGGTAACACTTTAGTTACCAATCCTCATTCCTCACTATTAACTATGTTAATGCATATTACTAGCATGTTGGCTGTTATTCGTACTTACAAAGCAGATTCCTTAACCCTACCCCGTACCTAAACTTAAAAACTACCTTACTGGCTATTAATAAGCAGCCGATTAGAAGTTTATTGAGGCAAAAGTCAAAGTTAATAGTTGGTTAATAGTGAGAATTGGCCCCCAAACAAAAGTGTGACCAAGATTCTTTATTGACATTTATGGTTCCATAAATAATCTTTAATATCCACAGAAACTTTCCATCACACTATAGGTTCTTTGCAGTGGAAAATTGATCTTCTTATTATTAAAATGTTCTTAACACTATGAAAAAAAAAAAAAAAAAAGGTTCACTGAAAAGTTCTTTAAGGGGTCATATGTATGAAGGTATTTTTGGTGCAAAAAAACTGAGTGACCGTGACAGCGGAATTTGTAGTTGTAGAGAATAGCCACACATGTGTATCAGTAAATCTGAAGTCACAGACAAAATTTGCAAACTTGTAGATTTTTTTTTTCTCTCCCAAAAAACACAACACAACAGTTACACCTTCTCGAATCCTTCACTGCAAGTGCACAAATCATATTCAGTGAATCACAAATCAAGAAACCCTTAGGCTCACATGTTTTGCTACTATTGCTGCAATGAATATGGTGCAAAACACATTCACAAACCTGCATCAAAAAATGTGAAGTCACAGACAAATTTTGTACATCCGCAAATCAGTTTGTGAATTCTTGCAATTAGATTTGCACGCTTGTAGAATGTTTTCTTACATATATATTTTTTTCTTTGATGCTTTTTCTAGCACAAACACAAGTACACAACTACAACGGCGTGAATCTGCTGCTAAGAGTCTCAAACACTGTTTTTCGCTTGCAAACGACAAGTTTCACGCTCTCTCCCTTATCCACCGCCTATCTGTGTGATAAATGGTGCAAAAGTGATTTGTGCATCTGTAGAAGCAACGGCGGGCACTGTTCAGAGAGCAGAGAATTTCAGCCAATCAGAAGAGATCATTTGGGCGCCTGAAACACGCCCCCTAGTTGTAGCCACAACCCCGAAAAATCGCGAGCTGCGAGCCTCTTGACAGCGAACAAGTATCAAAAAAGTTACGTGGCTATTTTTTCTTTCTTTGAAATCATTTGTTTATAGCTTAAATACAACTACGTTGGTAAACAGTGTTTCTTAGTTAAGTTAGCAAACCTTATTTCACGAAAGGTAAGCTAACGTTAGCCTACCTGCACTGTTAAGTTTGCTATTCAATCGTCTCGTATAGCCACGTACCTTTTCTGATACTTGTCGCTGTCAAGATGCTCGCAGCTCGCGATTTTTTCGGGGTTGTGGCTAAAACTAGGGTGCGTGTTTCAGGCGCCCAAATGAGCTATTCTGATTGGCTGAAATTCTCTGCTCTCTGAACAGTGCGCGCCGTTGCCTCTAAAGATGCACAAATCACTTTTGCACCATATTTCACACAGATACGTAGTGCGAAAGGGAGAGTGCGTGAAACTTGTCATTTGCAAGCAAAAAACAGTGTTTGAGACTCGTAGCAGCAGACTCACGCCGTTGTAGTTATGCACTTGTGTTTGTGCTAGAAAAAGCACCCAAGAAAAAAAAATATATGTAAGAAAACATTCAAAAAGCGTGCAACTCTCATTGCAAGAATTCACATACTGATTTGCAAATGTACAAAATTCGTCCGTGACTTCACATTTCTTGATGCAGGTGTGTGAATGTGTTTTGAACCATATTCACTGCAGCAATAGTAGCAAAACATGTGAGCGTATAGGGGTTTCTTGATTTGTGATTCGTAGAATAGGATTTGTGCACCTGCAATAAAGGATTCGAGAAGGTGTAACTATTGTGTTGTATTTGTGGGAGAGGAAAAAAAATCTACAAGTTTGCAACTTTTGCCTGTGACTTCAAATTTATTGATACACATGTGGCTATTCTCTACAACTACAAATTCCGCTGTCACGGTCACTCAGTTGTTTTGCACCAAAAATACCTTCATACATATGATGCACATTATTTTGTGTATTTGGTGTAATGAAATGTGTTTATGCGGTTTAAGGTTAAAAAAACACATTATTTTCCACAATAATGTACATTATTGTTTCTCCTCTATGCCCTGCCTTTCTGAAACGTGTCGATTTTTACAAAGCTCATCTTTCTAAAAAAGCGAGGTGTGCTTTGATTGGCCAGCTATCCAGTGCGTTGTGGAAATGTTACGCCCCTCACTATACTGTGATGATGCCCTGTCCGGCCGAAGCGATGATTCAAAAAACATGAAAACCCATTATAAACGAGGCATTCGTTGCATCCAGTGGGGACATAATTATGGATTATAATGACTTATACTGTCTTTTTACGCTTTGCATCGTGCCACGTAAACATAAAACCATGTCTACATTTGTGATCGGAGAAATGACAAAACACAAGCGCTACTCTACACTGCTCAAAAAAACTCGCTTTAAATATAAAAAATATAAAAACTCTTTCAATATAAAAAACGTACTTACAGTCTTTGAGTCGGAACAGCCGGCATTGTAGTCTACTATCACAGGATCAGGAAAGGTCCTCATAAAATGTGCTGCACACATCTGAAAATTTTGGGTTGAACTGTTCTGGAAAACAGTGTTGTAATTACAACTTAACCACTGATTTCTAGTCGGGTCCATTTTTGGAAGGCCAAACAAAGTAGTTTCGCTTTCACAACGAAACACAGCGTCACACACAGGGGCCTAGAGTGAGCGGCGGCGGCCTACAGTGAGCAGAGGCCGGGGGCTAGAGTGAGGAACGGGCGGAGGGCTATAGTGAGTAGAGGAGGTGGGTTGAGATGCGGCAGGCCACCTCCTGGTCCGACTCCTTCCCCCCCCAAGAAGGAGGTAAGCCCGCCCCCCGCCTCTCGAGCAGCACGAACACAATGGGCCAAGCCGATCAACACGTGCGAGACATCTTCCAGACTTACGAACTAGCGCAAAAACTTGTTGTATTTCCTCAGCAAACAGCACGGATCAGCTCTAGGCATGACGAAGCTGGTATCGTCCTCTTTTGGAAGGCCAAACAAAGTAGTTTTGCTTTCACCAAGAAGCACACAGCGCCTTCACGACATGACATGGCGGTGGTGGCAACAATAATACTATAGTGAGAATAAAAGTTACACCTTCTTTCTTTGCATGAACATTTGGCTGGCATTATGCAAATCTTCCCACATAGCGACATAGATATGTGGGGGTGTGTTATTGGAAGAACCGTTTTGGTCGGCATAGATGATCTTAACTTTTAGAAAGAATATCTCTTTGGATTTGAGACTTTAGTCTTTGCAACTTTACAGATCTTCTTTATGCACCAAGAGCTTGTAACACTCCAAAGAGAAAGGAAAAATTGAAATCGCATCATATGACCCCTTTTAGGAAACCCTAAACCATTGTCCTAAGACATCATTTATATGATGAATTCTAATCTAATTCTAGTCTAATTTCAATGTCGCATACTGAATGTTTCCTCTTGCATTTCAATTTAACTGCTACCAGCTTTGAGAAGTGCCTTCATTTGACCAAAGCCCCTGGGCCAAACAAAGTTAAAAGTAGTGATAGTTTCTTTCATTTACTTTTAATCTAAAAATAATTGAATGTTCATTATAGTTATACTCACCTAAAGAATCTCTCACATTCTATTACCCCTCACCCCAATTTAAGCTTCACCTTATCCTTAACCATCTATTTAAAAAACTACATCCTGTTTTGGGTCTTCATGCATGTTTCCGTTGCTCTGTGGGAGTGTGTGCTGAGAACATGATGTGTCGGGATCGTTAGAATTTCATTCGCTCTGTGTGCTTCCTGTCTGCCTTTCTGTATGTATGTGGGTTAGGTTCCTGGAGTAGGGCTATTAATATTCCTATGGATTCCTATCCCAAGCTTCAAATGCTAGTTTTATGAGATACATGTACATAAATAAATAACTCGTGAATTTAGCATCCCACACCCTAATGCATTTTTTTTTAATGATGGTGTGGTTTCATAACCATGAAAGATCTAAGTCTTCTTAAATCAACATTTTCATGACAAATCAAATTATCCTTGATCTTTTGACATAGAAGAGATCTTAAAACAGCTCGATTGGATATTATGGAATTTGTAATGGTACATTGGTGAATATATTTGCACATGACTGCCTCTAGAGCAAGACTACACTAGAATGGTTATACTGTACATCACAACCACAGGCCTCGCCCACTAGTGTTCAGTCACTTGACGGCGGACATCTGTCTACACCAAATGCAAGTGTCACATAAAAAGCAACTAAAACCCATTATAATTACACTGGATACAATATACAAATGCCTGCACACTTTTTGACGTTCTCCATGTGATTGTGCTACTTCTGACAACAGGACAAATGGAAGAGTGAAAGAACATTCGCTTTGACACTTCCTGTTTAAACAGTTTGTTTGCATCTCTGTACAAACTTCAGAAGGACTCAGTTTCAGGAACAAAAAAAAAAAATTTTTTAATGGCATCCCAAACCGTGCACGAGGATTATGTTTATTCGGAGCATTTGACTGTACGTTGTTCCGTAAACGAGGCACAGTGTACAGAGGAGTTCACAATTGGATCTGACAGCAGCTTCAGTGCAAATCGTAAATAAATAACTTCAAAATGCTTTAAATTATGGTTTTCTGTAGATAACGTTTTCAAAACACTCATGTGCGAAAACAAGGGGGCTACTCTGATCTATTTAATCATGTTAGCCAATCATAGCAGTCGATGTTTACTGAAACGCTTTAAGGAAACACTCACTTAAAATGGATCATTTAAGACAAAGGGACAGAATTAGGGTTAATAATTTTTTTTTTTGAGAATATGACTTTTTTATCAAAAAATACTTTATTAACATTATAAATCAACCTCAAAGAACATTAAAGCTATTTTAAAAATCCATTTCATGACACCTTAAAAAATGTTTTGCGAATGATTTATCAGTGCATGTTAAAAATGTCAGGAATCTGTCATCAGAACGTAATAAATTGCTCTATCTCTGAAGTTTCACTGATGGCCATGCAACTAGCCTAACAAAAGCAATGAGGAGATTTGTTTTTTAATTCCTTGCCATATAAAAATGTGCACAAATAGTAAGAGTACATGATAGTATGCTATTCTGTCACGGCTGTGTCGAGGAAGGCACAACGAGAACGATGATATAATTAATATGTAGTTTAATAACATCCAAGACGAAGATAATCCACAGAGAATGAAGGCTAGACACACACCAACACAAACGTAATACCGGACAAAGAAACATTGAACAGAATGCAATTTATAAGGGGAACGTAAATGAGGATAATGATTTGACACACCTGAACATAATGACACAATTAACAGGAGACAGGAACTAGGTCAAAGAACACGAGGGATGAAATGAAAACAAACACAAAAGTCCATAGGGTGTTACATATACAGAATTCAAGCCCCATGATACAGTTTTTCTTGTTGAATATCCTGTTTGTTTCACTCGGAAAATGTCCGAATATAGAAGTATGATGGGTTGCAAACAGCATTTCAAATTGATTTTACACTAGAAGACCTACTTACAACCTATGTGATATAGTCAGTATGCAAAGTCATGCTTTGACTCTTTGACCTAAATGTGAACCTGTTACTCTGAACAAAAATATATCTGAATGTACTATGCATGAATGTCTGTGCACGCAATAACGATCCAAAGTGTGTAAATAAGTGTCAGGGTTCAGAACAGCAGACACTTGTAGTAAGAAAGCAATGCAAATGTACATGGCATGAACTAGATTTTGATGGAAATCAGAGCTGGTGGATTGTAAATAAGCCCAGAGCTCTGAGGGATTTTCCTGTCGGCAGAGCCAGGAATCACCTCACAACCCATACCATCCTTTCCTTCTCTGACGCCCCAGAGGTTTCTCAACTTCACAAAACTCACATTGACTGAGACATCCCTGAAACCTCATCTCCCTGCAGCTCCGCATGTTTTAAAGAGCTCAGATGAGGGCGTTGATGCCTGGCTGTGGAATGAGGTTGAGAGAAGTGGGAATAAAAGAAAAGAGGGCAGGATTTGTGAAAAGTAATAAAAAATATGTCTGATGAGAGACTAATAATCTACCTGGGTTGCAACGGTCTAAATAAGCTCTCTTTTCTTTTTTGCACATGCACACTGACTTTACAGACCCTCTTGGTTTCAAGTCTCAATAGATCATCTCTCTGGTTGCCATGGATACTGGTACAGTGTTTGAAATTTTATGATCAATAAGGACAAAAAAACTAAGCCAGGGTCATGACATCAAGTCCATTAAATGTAACATCTGCTTTGCAAGCTGTTATGTTGTGCTTAATTTTTGAGTGCACTAGATTTTTGATGCTTTTTATTTTTAAGTCACACTTAACATAAATCATGAATCTATTAGCTTTCAAATAAATAAAACGTGATCAAATTGAAATCTCACTGTAAAACTCTTTTGGGATGTTATTGGGTGAAAAAATCAGGTCAGTGCAACCTGTTCTGTCCTCTGTTGCTGTAAACATAATGTATTCTTAATAAGAGGCCATGCTGTCCTTGATAAATCTGTAAATCTTTGTAACTCTGAATTTGTCCTTGAAAATGCAATTGAGGATTTGGGTTTGTTTGAGGTTAGATAATATGCATATAACATAATAAGGCATAATCTGACGCGTGTGTGTGCTTGTACTGCTACGAGAGTGTGTGTGTGTGTGTGTGTGTGTGTGTAATTGTATAGATGCAATATGAGTGCCTTCAAGCTTATTAACACTTATCAGAACAGCGCGTCCTGGGGTGGTGATACATGACACATTTCAGAGAAGAAGGGATTTCACAATGAAACCACAGGGACCGATTTTAATTCTCTTCTCCACTTGTAAGTAGGACAGCATATGGGCCGTGTCATGACTGCCTTTGGACGTTTCTTGTGCTCAGTTGAACCCAGGTAAGAAGAACTCTGCAAAGTAGGAAAAACAATTTCTCAATGTTTTTAAAAATATGCTGTTTTAAAAAGTAGGTTAACAACACTGAAAGTGACATTATTTGCTGTCATACGAGAATTTGTAGAACCTATGACTACTATATATAATAATATACATTAGATATAGATATATATATATATATATATATATATACAGTGGGGGGAGTACGGAAAAGTATTCATACCCCTTAATTTCATCTTTGTATATGCAGCAATTTGCTAAATCATTTAGTAATTTTTTTCCTCAGTAATGTTACACACAGCCACCCATATTGACAGGAAAAAAAAAACACAGAATTGTTGACATTTTTGAAGATTTATTAAAAAAGAAAACTGAAATATCACATGGTTCTAAGTATTCAGACCCTTTGCTGTGGGACACTCATATATTTAACTCAGGTGCTGTCCATTTCTTGTGATCAGCCTTGAGATGGTTCTACACCTTCATTGAGTCCAGCTGGGTTTGATTATACGGATTGGACTTGATTAGGAAAGCCACACACCTGTCTTATATAAGACCTTACAGCTCACAGTGCATGTCAGAGCAAATGAGATCATGAGGTCAAAGGAACTGCCTGAAAAGCTCAGACAGAATTGTGGCAAGGCACAGATATAGCCAAGGTTACAAAAAAAATTCTGCTACACTTAAGGTTCCTAAGAGCACAGTGACCTCCATAATCCATAAATGGAAGACGTTTTGGGACGACCAGAACCCTTCCTAGATCTGGCCTTCCGGCCAAACTGAGCTATCGGGGGAGAAGAGCCTTGGTGAGAGAGGTAAAGAAGAAACCAAAGATCACTGTGGCTGAGCTCCAAAGATGCAGTCGGGAGATGGGAGAAAGTTGTAGAAAAGTCAACCATCACTGCAGCCCTCCACCAGTCAGGGCTGTACTGGCAGAGTGGCCCGACGAAGCCTTCTCCTCAGTGCAGACACATGAAAGCCCGCATGGAGTTAAAAAACACCTGAAGGACTCCAAGATCTGATGAGACCAAGATAACGTTTTGGCCTTAATTCTAAGCGGTATGTTTGGAGAAAACCAGGCACTGCTCATCACGTGTCTAATACAGTCCCAACAGTGAAGCATGCTGGTGGCAGCATCATGCTGTGGGGGTGTTTTTCAGCTGCAGGACAGGACGACTGGTTGCAACGAGGGAAAGATGAATGCGGCCAAGGACAGGGATATCCTGGAAGAAAACCTTCTCCAGAGTGCTCAGGACCTCAGACTGAGCCGAAGGTTTACCTTCCAACAAGACAATGACTCTAAACACACAGCTAAAATAACGAAGTAGTGGCTTCACAACAACTCTGTGACTAATCTTGAATGGCCCAGCCAGAGCCCTGAAATTAAACCCAATTGAGCATCTCTGGAGAGACCTAAAAAATGGCTGTCCACCAACGTTTACCATCCAACCTGACAGAATGGGAGAGGATCTGCAAGGAGGAATGGCAAAGGATCCCCAAATCCAGGTGTGAAAAAACTTGTTGCATCTTTCCCAAAAAAGACTCATGGCTGTATTAGATCAAAAAGGGTGCTTCTACTAAATACTGAGCAAAGGTGTCTGAATACTTAGGACCATGTGATATTTTCGTTTTTCTTTTTTAATAAATCTGCCATAAATGTCAACAATTATGTGTTTTTTTGTCAATATGGGGTGCTGTGTGTACAATAATGAGGGAAAAAAAATAACTTAAATGATTTTCGCAAATGGCTGCAATATAACAAAGAAGTGAAAAAGGTAAGGGGGTCTGAAACTTGACGTAAAAACTGTATATATATATAAATAATGGTAGTAGCTTAAAAACATTGCAATCAGCTATTTTTTAGGCTGTACAGTGGCTCATGCAGTTATGGCATGATTTATTCCTTTATTATTATTCCATTACTGTTCTAAGTACTGCGTAGGCCTTCCATTTCAGTACAAACCGCCGAACCACCCATTATTAATACCATCACGTTATTACATAGTCCATTATATGCTATTATATGGCTTGTAGTAATAATCACAAGCACTTTGTGTGTGATTTGTTGCTTTGAAACTTCAGCCAACACCGGGGTCAAAACAAAAGTGCAATAAATTCCAGAACGAAAGTGAGAACTGTATTATTGTGTATACACAATACGTGATATTGTATGCTTGATGAGATATTACTATGTTACTGTATTACTGCTGGAAGCCAGGTGAGTAAACGTTGCTTGAGAAGTATAGTATAGTTACAAAGTAAATTTAACATTTTAAAGAGAATTTGATTCTCTAAAGAGGGGGGGGGGGGGGGGGGATGTTGGAATGAATTATCAGTACTCAAAGACAGTATTTGAATATATTATAGCACATTATACAACTCCTACTGTAGACATAAGCCGTTTCTCAATCTTGTCTTGTACTTGTGGACTTGAGAAACTTCATCAGTCATTGCTCAAGTACTGTTCCAATTCAAAGTTCACATCTAGCCAAGTACAGTTCAAATCCCTGCACGTGTGTGAAATTGAAAGCAAAAACCAGTGAGCGTTAATGGAGGAATAGAAAACCTGCATAATTTCCAAAATGCTACTATTGTTGTGTCATGAAATGTACTGTTTCAGGCAAGCATGTAGTCAAATCTGCAGTTTATTTATAAAGATAGTGCAAATTTGGTTTTCGGAGATGTGAGCTCCAGGCGATCACCGCTCATGAACCCACCGAGAGCAGCCTTATCTCATTCTGACATTTGCCACTGGCTCTGATGTCTCTATCATGATTAAACATGAGATATAATTAGTTTTGGGTCTATCTAACGTCTTTGGTCTTATAAATCTATTATTTGTTCCTGGTAATATCGTTTTGACTGAGCACAAAGTTATACTTTTATAATGGCTATTATTGTTCATTAAAACTGACATTAAAAAAAGAGAATAGAGTTGTTTTATGTCATTTTCATTCTAGGCGGTGGCTATTTACACTATATGCAAATTGTGATGCTATTTACACTATGTAAAAATAGCATTTTTTTGGAATAAGTGTAAATAGTAGATTTAAAAAGTATTTTAGTACATTATAAAACAGTAATAACATATTGAGTGTAAGTTACAACATTTACATTCAATTATTAAATGGGTGCCACCTTATATTGTTACAATAAAGCCCTACCTACCCCTACCCCATTAACACTTTATTTCCACTTTTTGAATATTTTTATTTTTTTTTTTTAGTGAATGTCTTTCTGATCTGATATGTGGTGGGAAAAGAGAGAAGAATGAGTTTGGCAAAAGAACTTGAGTCGATTGTGTCAAAAGTTTCTGGTTACTTATTCTCTGCTGTTCCATTTGCAGAATTCAGAATTACCGGACTTGCATCTTCCCGTACTTGGGAAGTCACTCACTTTTCTGATCCTGAATGAATCAGTGTTTGAAACAAACAGTAATGCACAAGTCTTCCAGGTAAGACAAAAAAAAGTGTTGTTGGACTGTTATATCAGCACTCTTGCTGCAAAAGCTTCTTGATTAATAAGATTACTGACTCAAAAGTAACTGTTTCATGCAATATAAATATACAATCTGCATCATCTGGTGCAATTCCAAGTCACTCAATCAGTCAATTGGTCAGTAGTTTCATGTAGCAGACTTTTGGCAAAAATGAATAGACTGTGGGTGGATGGTGGGTGTGCTGCCTGAGGCTGAGACTGACTGATCTGTTACTCAATCAATCAGAGAGTTAGAAAAAATAAAACTCTTCAACATCTTTCCTGTGAATATAAAAGGGAAATTTACTTGGTCAACACCGTCTGAGTATGACACAGTATTGCTCGTGGACATGAAGTTTGTTCATGTATGTGGATTCTGTGCTCTCTTATAAAACAGACCTATTCTCTGTCATGCTCATAGCATGTTTGACCTTTAATAAGAGCGAGTCACTGCCTATCTTCAGCCTGGCACAGCTGCTGCACACAGTTCCAGAGACTAAGTGAGAAAAAGAGCCAATGTTCTCCGGTCTCTCTCAGTATACCAACACTCTGGGAATTAATAAGCATATGCGACCATGAGGACCACATGAAACAATAAAGAATACCGATACTTGTTCCTGTGCTGCTGGCTGCCTGAGTTATTTGTGAGGGAAGCTTTAGAATTGTGATCAAGGAGCAGGTTTGTGTAATAACGAGAGAGAGAGAGAGCAAAAGCTGAGAACGAGAATAGGTGGTCTGGATGTGGACATGACCAATCATAGAACCTTTTTCTGCATTGATGTTTCTGGGACACTGAATCTCATGACAGTTACTGTATCTTGGTGACTAGTCCTTGTACGCATGAGACAGTTAACTGCTCGCCTGTATTAACGGTCAGTGGATTGGCTGCTGTGTTTGATATTTAAACACCTAGAGAATCATGCTGGTTGAGTTATTTAGAGGCTGTTTTCAGTTCTTCTGCACTTCATGAATGAGAAACATTATGTAGACAAAAATTATAAAAAATAAATACAACTACATAAATATTTCATTGTTTGCTTTGACCTCGTTTTCTATTAAGCAATAAAATACTTTTTAATTGAGTAAAAGCAATAGTAAAGCCATGTATAATTCATTAAAGATACGGAAACATTCTTTGAAAAAAAAAATAAATCTCGGATTCCACAACAATATTAAGCAGCACGTCTGCTTTCAACAATTACAATAATAAAAACCCAGTTTGTTTAGCAGTAAATCAGCATTTTAATGATTCTGCAGGATCATGTGACACTGGAGACTCGAGCAATGATGCTGAAAATTCAGCTTTGAATCAACAGAAATAAATCACATTTTATAATATAGATGTTATATATATATAATCTATATATATATATATACAAGTGGGTACGGAAAGTATTCAGACCCCCTTAAATTTTCACTCTGTTATATTGCAGCCATTTGCTTAAAATCATTTAAGTTAATTTTTTTCACTCATTAATGTACACACAGCACCCCATATTGACAGAAAAACACAGAATTGTTGACATTTTTGCAGATTTATATAAAAAAAAAAACTGAAATATCACATGGTCCTAAGTATTCAGACCCTTTGCTCAGTATTTAGTAGAAGCACCCTTTTTGATCTAATACAGCCAGGAGTCTTTTTGGAAAGATGCAACAAGTTTTTCACACCTGGATTTGGGGATCCGCTGCCATTCCTCCTTGCACATCCTCTCCAGTTCTGTCAGGTTGGATCGTAAACGTTGGTGGACAGCCATTTTTAGTCTCTCCAGAGATGCTCAATTGGGTTTTAAGTCAGGGCTCTGGCTGGGCCATTCAAGAACAGTCACAGAGTTGTTGTGAAGCCACTCCTTCGTTATTTTAGCTGTGTGCTTAGGGTCATTGTCTTGTTGGAAGGTAAACCTTCGGCCCAGTCAGGTCCTGAGCACTCTGGAGAAGGTTTGCGTCCAGGATATCCCTGTACTTGGCCGCATTCATCTTTCCCACGATTGCAACCAATCGTTCTGTCCCAGCAGCTGAAAAACACCCCCACAGCATAATGCTGCCACCACCATGATTCACTGTTGGGACTGTATTAGACAGGTGATGAGCAGTGCCTTGTTTTCTCCACACATACCGATTAGAATTAAGGCCAAAAAGTTCTATATTGGCCTCATCAGACCAGAGAATCTTATTTCTCACCATCTTGGAGTCCTTCAGGTGTTTTTTAGCAAACTCCATGCGGGCTTTCATGTGTCTTGCACTGAGGAGAGGCTTCCGTCGGGCCACTCTGCCATAAAGCCCCGACTGGTGGAGGGCTGCAGTGATGGTTGACTGTCTACAACTTTCTCCCATCCCCCGACTACATCTCTGGAGCTCAGCCACAGTGATCTTTGGTTCTTCTTTACCTCTCTCACCAAGCCTCTTCTCCCCCGATAGCTCAGTTTAGCCAGACGGCCAGCTCTAGGAAGGGTTCTGGTCGTCCCAAAACGTCTTCCATTTAAGGATTATGGAGGCCACTGTGCTCTTAGGAACCTTAAGTGCAGCAGAAATTTTTGTAACCATGGCCAGATCTGTGCCCTGCCACAATTCTGTCTCTGAGCTCTTAAGGCAGTTCCTTTGACCTCATGATTCTCATTTGCTCTGACTGCACCCCCCACCCCCTGTCCCCCCCCCCCCCCCCCCCCCCCCCCCTGTTCTTGCTGTGAGAGCTGTAAGGTCTTATATCGACAGGTGTGTGGCTTTCCTAATCACGTCCAATCAGTATAATCAAACACAGCTGGACTCAAATGAAGGTGTAGAAACATATCAAGGATGATCAGAAGAAATGGACAGCACCTGAGTTAAATAAATGAGTGTCACAGCAAAGGGTTTTCCCAATTGAGCATCTCTGGGGAGACCTAAAAATGGCTGTCCACCAAAGTTTACCATCCAACCTGACAGAACTGGAGAGGATCTGCAAGGAGGAATGGCAGCGGATCCCCAAATCCAGGTGTCAAAAACTTGTTGCATCTTTCCCAAAAAGACTCATGGCTTATTAGATTCAAAAGGGTGCTCTACTAAATACTGAGCAAAGGGTCTCAATACTTAGGACCCATGTGATATTTCAGTTTTTTCTTTTTAATAAATCTGCAAAAATGTCAACAATTCTGGTTTTTCTGTCAATAGGGGTGCTGTGTGTGCATATGAGGAAAAAAAAATTTAACTTAAATGATTTTAACAAATGGCAGCAATATAACAAAGAGTGAAAAATTTAAAAGGGTCTGAATACTTTCCGTACCCACTGTATATATATTTATTTATTTATATATTTATATATATATATATTATATATATAATATATATATATATATATATATATATATGGGTTTCCTTTAAATTGTAATAAATTTCACAATATTACTGTTTCTGTTGTTACTGTACATGTTGATCTTATTCAATTCAGCCATGCATGGTGGGAGAGCAATATTTATTATATGTGACAGGATTTTATTTTAAAACATTAAAAAATCTTACCAACCCTAAACTTTTGAATAATATAACATTATTAATATATAAAATGTTTATTGTGTTTCTCATCTGTTTTCTGGTCAGAAAATCCTAAATGTTTTTTTTTATCATAATGTAGAATACATTGTAAATCAGAAACACAGAAAAGAATCCTCTAAAAATCAATCATATACTAGACCATCTGAAATTCTGAGGAAAAAAAAAAAGGCGAAGGGGAATATGAATAGGACTAAGAAAATGATTTCTTTATTTCAAGGATTGTTCACACTCATTTTGACAGTTTTACACATGAAACTGTTTTGCATTTTCTTGCTAATTCTCCTAATTTAAAATCGAAAAGCATTGTTCATTTCAAGGCTTCTTCTGTGACTTCAGTTTGCAATACAGTGTCATCACTCTCCATCTTCTGCACCCATCTGTCTGATCCCACATCAGCTCTAATGGCAGTTGAGCTCCAGACACCTGAAAGAACTTTCCAGCCATGATATGCTGCTCCACTTCTCCTCTCCTCTCCTCTCCTCTTGATTCATTCTATCCTTTAATTTCTTCATTTATCTTCTCTTGTTCTTTCTTCCGGTCTGGTGAATGACCTTTTCCCTTTGGGCTTTTATAAAGACACAGTTATCCACAGGTTGACCGCACAAAGGAGAACAGGAAGACAGAAAGCCATGAATAGGTTGAACGAATGAGAAAACAAATTGGCTGTAGGTAGATGGACTAAGTGGGAGGACCTTTTCACCACTCTGACCTGTCAATCAGTGCTCAATTGCAAAGACCTGGTTCTTAGGTTCCTGTGACTCGCATTGGAACAGAATACAGACAGTTTGAGATCCATCAGCTTTAGAGTGTGTGTGACCCTGCTCCATACCGCTATCATGTGTTCAGTCAAGCAGCATTAACATTTAAACGTTGGATCACAGGGGAGGACGCTCTGGGAAAGAGAATCGAACAGAACTGGTGCTCTAGATGCTCACAAAAACACACACACACACACACACACAGCCTGTACTGATGCATGAAGCCCTGGGGAGGAACACAGCCTGGGCACCTCTCTCCGGCTTGTGCTTTCATTCTGTTTGAAGCCCGGTGAGATTTCTAAGCTCTTGGATGCCCGGTGCCACTGCTGGCGGATCTCTTTGTGAGCGAGTGAGTGAATGAATGGAAGCAGCATGTGTTCAGTGAACTGCTACATGTAGTCAAGAGCTGAAAGGACTTATTTTTTTAATGATGACTGAAGCAATTGTGAAATTATCTGCAGAGGCTGGAGGTTAGTGAAGGTGAAGAGTATAATTTACAGATAGTCCAACCTTAAATGCACAACATTGAGTTTGTAAGTGACACGTTGGGCTGTTTAAAGTGATTCAAGCCATGTGCTAGACATGCATATTAACCCTGTGAAGCATGATGTTCACTACAGTGATCTCTAAAGGGCATTTTTATCCATTCAGTGACATTACATCCAAAGCACAATGGGTTACTTTGACTGCTGACCCTTTGTAATATTTCTTTAGATATTATTCTGTGACTCTATTTATATATATATAAAACGGCAACCACTTTGTTGCAACCACAACTGTTTCTGAGGAACTACATTGTTTGGTGGAAGAACCCAGACATATACCGTTTTTTTTATTAATATCATTATTACACTTTTATTTGCCCTGTTTCTTCTGCCTGTGTGTGAAACCTTATACGTAATATGGATAATAGCCCCTTTTATAACGTTTATTAGTATATTTTAGATCGTGCTGATATCGCATTTGGTCTCGTTCTGTATCGCATATCTTGTCAGTGTCCTGCGCGGGCTTGGCCATTTGTTGGGGGAAAAAAAAAAAAATAAGGATACGTGTGTGGGTCCAGCTGCTGAATTAATGTAGTATTTTGTTTAGAGGGGTATAAAACGAAGCTAGTTTACCGCGGCAGCGCAGTAAGCTGGGTTGGGGTGGTGTCGCGTGACGCCCCCCTCGTAGTTGCACCAGGAACGAATCCGAAAGAGTGGTAAGGGCCATCGACTCCACCCGTTGGAGACTCCACCAAAGGCTATAATAAGTATCACTTTTTATTTCTCTCTTTCCTACTACTTGTTTCACTTTCAGTTTCAGTTTTATAACCATGTCTACTATGTGTAGAAGGTGTTGTTTTTTTTTAGCATGTTGTGTTGGCAGTGTTATTTTTAGGGATTACTGCAGATAAACTACGTTCATTTGACTTGCAATATTTGTATGTTATGATTTTAATTGAGTTAAATTATGTCGGGGATAGGTATTTTATTAAGTTTTAGTTTTATTTAATCTGAGTTATTTTAATACTTCAACAAACAAAATGGAAATGAAATAATATATATATTGAATTTTAAATGTGGTTTGTACATATACAGTGTATATATGTGTATGTGTGTGTGTGTTATGTTAGAATTAGTATTATACTCTTAGTCTTATACCTTTGGTTTTAAATATTTTGAATTGTTTTTAGCTTTAATTTTTAGTTTTTCATTTAAATGTTAAATTTTGAAATTTTTTTGTATGCATTTGTCATTTTTATTTAATATCTTTATTTTTAAAATGTGTATAAGTAGTATTTATAAAGTTTTAGTTTTGCATCTGTTTTTAGTTGTTTAAATACTACAATTGATTGCTTCTGTTGAACTCATTTGTAAGTCGCTTTGGATAAAAGCGTCTGCTAAATGACTAAATAAATAAATAAATATATATTCACTCTTAATTTATGACAACATTCAACTTGCCTGAAGAAAGTGGTGAAGAAGCTGCTAGAATCTACTACTATCTTTTTTCTTGGAGTTCAAGACCGGTACAAATATGTATTTTTTACTCTATACATCCATTCAAATTTTATTTATTTATTTATTTTATGTATTAATTTTTTTTAAAAACAAAAAAAATAAAAAAAAAAAAAGAAAAATTTATTTAGCACAAGGGGACACACTAAATATGAACAAAGTGAATTATTAGAAGTATATTATAATGTTATAGATTCCTATTTCAAATAAGTGCTGTTTTTTTTTACTTTATATTTACCAAAGAATCCTGAAAAAAAGCAGCACCACTGTTTTCAACATTGATAAAAATAATAAATGTCTCTAAACCAGCAAATCATCATAGTATGCGTTCTGAAGGATCATGTGACACTGGGGGTAAGATGCTGAATATTCGGCTTCAAGAATAAACTAGATGAGTAAAGTAAAAAAAAATTCAAGTCGGCTTGAAAAAGCCTTGACTGAAAATTTGAAGCAGTTAGTGTGATTGATGGTGGTTGCTATATGCCTGAAAGCACATTGTTAACATGTTGCTAACATGATTAGCATGTTGCTAATATGTTGTTAGCATGTTTTTAACATTAGCTGTGTCTCATTTAGAAGGCTGCGCCCTCCGGAGGTCGCATTCGAAGGCTGCATACGTCATTGAGGCTGTCTCATTTCATAAAAGCAAGTAGGACACTCCGAATGCTACCTTCGAATGCGACCTTCTTTCACAGGAATTTGGAGGATGCATGAGGTGTATCCTTCGCTGCTACAGATAACCCACAATTCTTTGCTTCGCCGTAAACAACCATTGTTAATTTGAAAAATGCCGGTGCCAGCAGATGCACACACAAGCGCAGATGTGGTGTTTACAACTTACCTTAAATCGCCTTGGTAAAAATGGATAAACTTTGTTTTTAATATCCTCCTCCTTTTTTTTCTCTAACAGATGTCTTTTGTACGTACGCTGCAGCTCCTCAAACATTGAACAAAATAAAACAAGTAAAAGCATTTTTTTTTCAAATTACTTTCCAAGTTTAGAAATACTTTTCCTTCATTTAAGTAGTGTGAGAGCGCAACGATGCTCTAAATGTGCTGGCATAGCAATGTGATACTTCCTGTTTCCTTTTCCGCCTGTCCTATGAAGGCCGTCTCATTTAATTCTAGGTTGAGGACACTTCGTATATGCATCCTACAGAGGATGCGACCTCCAGAGGATTCGACCTCTGGAGGGCACAGCCTTCTAAATGAGACACAGCTATAGTTAGCATGTTGCTAGCATATTTTGACATGATTAACATGTTGCTACATGTTTCTAGCATGAGTATCATGCTGCTAACATGTTTCTAATGTGATTAGCATATTGATAGCATGTTTTTTTAATAGCATGATTAACATGTTTTAGTATGTTGCTAGCACGATTTAGCACATTGCTCTAGGATAGTCATTAAGCTTTGCTACTGATTAGGGTTGCCAACCGTCCCGTATATTGGGCTTAATTTACTGTATGTGTCCCGTACGTGACTTCCCTTGTTCCGTTTTTTGACTGCTACGCTGATCTAACCAACCACTGACTGATACAACAACAGCAGCAGTGCTGATCACTTGAGAATGATCACCGATACCTATCATCATCCAATCACTGCCCCCCTCATGCAATATGCGTTAAGTAAGTCAGAAATCGTGAACATAACTGATAAGCTGCACAATCCTCTGCCGGCTTGTCGCTCCCGCCTCACAGCAAGCGGCACTCTCCGCCAGTGTGAAGGTGAGGTGTATTGAATCGCTGACACGAGAGAATAGATTAGTCAAGCCTTTAATGGCGACGGCCAACACAACAATAACAAGAAGCCCCAAGCGCTGAGCTCCGCCCCAGGAACCGTGCCACGACAACGTCAGGAGTCCCTCATGATCCACGGCACTTCACATACTGGCGCTGGCTAACGCCAATTCTCGTCCGTGTTTTCACTTCAGTAAATCAGTTTTGCTGAATACAAACTACGTGATTATTTTTCATGAGTCCAACATCCCGCCACGCAAGAGTCGTGATCCGTAAGGGAAGTTGTCTTTCACTATTGTAGTGTTGTTAAATAGAGAAAAACATTTTACATTTAAATAATTTCTAGCGTATTCTTAACCTTGGACCTTATTCTTGAAACACAAAATGACCAATAAAAAGGTGTCACGCACCAAAAGCAGCCCATATTAAATCTATAAGCTGCCTTTAATTAAAAAATACACATTCTAATGCAGTGGTTCTCAAACTGGGGGCCGCGGCCCCCTGGGGGGCCACCAGATGGCGCTAGGGGGGCCGCATAGAAATTCTAGAATCTAGATTAGGAAATTATAAAAAAATATTTTACCTGTATGTAAATCAGGATTGTCAATCTATGTAAACCATACAAAAAATAATATCATAATAAAATAATATAAATTATACGCAGCACACTACGGAAACTCTCCGTTGATGTACTAGTGCACAGAACGGTTAGCAATGAACACGCTGATAAATGCTAAACCTCTTTAAAATGGATAAGTTTTTAGATAGAGGATGCAGTGTCTCAGCTGAGAAGGTTAATACAGAAGAGCCTTGCATGAAAAAAACGAAACTGCGTAAATTTGACGACTCGTACATAAAATATGGCTTTATGGAATATAGTGACGGCAGACCACAGTGCACGTTGTGCTTGAAGATTTTATCCGTTGAAGCGCTGAAACCATATAAACTCAACAGACATATCACAACAATTCATCCGGAGCATACGGATAAAAGTAAGGATTTTTTCCAAAGAAAGAAAGAAGAATACATCAAGCAAAAGGTACGACTGACTAACATCACGACAATACCTGAGAAAGCACAGCAAGCATCGTATCTTGCAGCCCTGCGAATAGCCAAATGTAAAAAGCCTCACACGATCGGGGAAGAATTAATACTTCCAGCAGCAGTGGATATGTGCAGAGTGATGGTCGGGGAGGAGGCCGCGAACAAGATTAAATCCATACCACTGTCCAACGATACAGTAAGCAGACGGATCAAAGACATCTCTTTTGATGTGAAATCTCAACTGACCGAAAGATTACGATTGTGTGAGCAGTTTGCGCTTCAGCTTGATGAATGCACTGACGTTAGCAGCGCTGCACAGGTGTTAGTGTACGTTCGATATTTATGGGACAGTAAAATTATGGAAGATTTTTTATTTTCAAAAGAACTCGAGGGGAGAGCTACAGGTGAGGAAATTTTCAAAATGTTGGACACTTTCATGGTAGAAGAACATCTGAGTTGGGAAAAATGTGTGTCTGTTTGCACTGATGGTGCGGCAGCAATGACTGGGCACAGGAGTGGAGTTGTCACGCGAATTCAAGCCATAAATCCAAAGATCGCAGCCACTCACTGTATGCTTCATTGTCAAGCACTTGCATCGAAGTCAATGGCATCCGACCTGCATGATGTTTTGGAAGTAGTAGTAGCGGCTGTCAACTTCGTGAAGTCAAGACTGCTGTAGTCACGTCTCTTTGCAAAACTATGCACAGAGATGGGGGCAGCTCATGATCGGCTGCTCTTCCATTCAGAGGTGCGGTGGCTCTCACGTGGAAAGGTTTTAGAGCGAGTGTTCGAACTGAGACGTGAGCTTCATGAATTTCTGAAAGAACATAAACCTGATCTAGAACTGTTTTTTTCTGATCAACAGTGGATGGCAAAACTGGCCTACCTTGCAGACATTTTCAATAGTCTCAATGGACTGAATCTGTCCATTCAGGGATGTTATTCCACAATATTGGAGGCAAGTGACAAAATAAATGCATTCAGGAGAAAAATTGACCTGTGGGTACATAAACTACAAAGAGGCATCACTGACATGTTTCCAAATCTATCTGAACTTTTGGATACAAACTGCATGGGAGTGGACTTCATGCTCAACACCATTACCAGTCACCTCACCTCACTGAATGAACATTTCAGTCACTACTTCACAGACATTGACATGGAGAAATATGACTGGGTTCGAGATCCCTTTTCTTGTCAAGTGATGGCCAGTGGCCTCAGTGGAAAGGCCGAAGATGAACTTTTGGAATTATCCAGTGATTGCACTCTCAGGATGAGATTTAATATGCAGGGCCCAGCAGAATTTTGGCCCACGGTTGAAAAGGAGTACAAGGAGGTTGCTCTTCAGGCCATGAAAATATTGCTGCCTTTCCCAACAACATATCTTTGTGAGACATCTTTCTCAGCCATGATGGCAATAAAGACAAAATACAGGGCACGGCTTAATGTGGAAGATGACTTGAGAGTTTGCCTGTCCCCAATAACACCTAGAATTGATAAGCTCTGCAAAGAAAGACAGTCTCACCCTTCCCACTAAGGCAGGTTGTGTGTACTTGTACAGTGGTTACTAAATTGATGTCTGCATTGCATGATTTATTTTATATTGTAAAACTTGTATAATATTGTATATTTCTTTTATATTGTAAAACTATTTCTTTAAGAGTAGCCATTTTTTTGTTTCTTGCAGAAAAAAAGATTGTTGAAAAAAAATCAGATTGCTGTTCAAATTGCAAACCAAACTGTTGAGCCACTGTCATTTTACTACATCAAAATGTAAGAAGTTTAATGCACTTTTTTACAAAATACATGTAAATTTACTTTTCAGTATTCATCTTCTACTATGGACATCATAAATTACTGTTCAGTATTCAATACATTTGTTGCACTTTTCAGACAAGTTTTATAACAATTTGTTATATTTTATGAAATGTAAGAATTTAACATATTTTGTTTATCCAACATCAGAGAAATAAGGCTACAAACATAATTTATGTTCCGGCATTGTACAAATTAATTTGTTTTTTGTACAATCTAAAATTGTTAAGTAAATTGTAAGTTTGGGGATGTTTTGCGTCATGATTTTTTTTTGGGGGGGGGCCACAAAAGGATTCACCCTTCACAAGGGGGCCTTCTGCTGAAAAAGTTTGAAACAGAACCACTGTTCTAAGCATACTTATTATACCGTGGGTAAACGGGGGGAAAGTAGCGACCCCCTAAATTTTTTTTGGTTTTCCCACCCAAAAACTCTTTGTTATATTTCAGCCATTTGCTAAAATAATTTAAGTACATTTTTTTTCCTCAATGTACACACAGCACCCCATATTGACAGAAAACACAGAATTGTTGAAATTTTTGCAGATTTATTAAAAAAGAAAACTGAAATATCACATGGTCCTAAGTATTCAGACCCTTTGCTCAGTATTTAGTAGAAGCACCCTTTTGTTCTAATACAGCCATGAGTCTTTTTGGGGAAAGATGCAACAAGTTTTTCACACCTGGATTTGGGGATCCTCTGCCATTCCCCCTTGCAGATCCTCTCCAGTTCTGTCAGTTGGATGGTAAACGTTGGTGGACAGACATTTTTAGGTGTATCCAGAGATGCTCAATTGGGTTTAAGTCAGGGCTGTGGCTGGGCCATTCAAGAACAGTCACAAAGTTTTTGTGAAGCCACTCCTTCGTTATTTTAGCTGTGTGCTTAGGGTCATTGGCGTGTTGGAAGGTAAACCTTCGGCCCAGACTGAGGTCCTGAGCACTCTGGAGAAGGTTTTGTCCAGGATATCCCTGTACTTGGCCAAATTCATCTTTCCCTCGATTGCAACCAATCGTCCTGTCCCTGCAGCTGAAAAACACCCCACAGCATGATGCTGCCACCACCTTGCTTCACTGTTGGGATTGTATTGGACAGGTGATGAGCAGTGCTTGGTTTTCTCCAAACATACCGCTTAGAATTAAGGCCAAAAAGTTCTATTTGGTCTCATCAGACCAGAGAATCTTAATTCTCACCATCTTGGAGTCCTTCAGGAGTTTTTTAGCAAACTCCATGCGGGCTTTAATGTGTCTTGCACTGAGGAGAGGCTTACGTCGGGCCACTCTGCCATAAAGCCACAACTGGTGGAGGGCTGCAGTGATGGTTGACTTTCTAAAACTTTCTCCAATCTTCCGACTGCATCTCTGGAGCTCAGCTACAGTGATCTTTGGGTTTTTCTTTACCTCTCTCACCAAGGCTTTTCTCCCACGATAGCTCAGTTTGGCCGGACGGCCAGCTCCTAGGAAGGGTTCTGGTCGTCCCAAAAATCTTCCATTTAAGGATTATGGAGGCAACTGTGCTCTTAGGAACCTTAAGTGCAGCCGAATTTTTTTTGTAACCTTGGCCAGATCTGCGCCTTGCCACAATTCTGTCTCTGAGCTATTCAGGCAGTTCCTTTGACCTCATGATTCTCATTTGCTCTGACAGGCACTGTGAGCTGTAAGGTCTTATATAGACAGGTGTGTGGCTTTCCTAATCAAGTCAATCAGTATAATCAAACACAGCTGGACTCAAATGAAAGGTGTAGACCATCTCAAGGATGATCAGAAGAAATGGACAGCACCTGAGTTAAATATATGAGTGTCACAGCAAAGGGTCTGACTACTTAGGACCATGTGATATTTCAGTCTTTCTTTTTTAATAAATCTGCAAAAAATGTCAACAATTCTGTGTTTTTCTGTCAATATGAGGTTGCTGTGTGTACTTAATGAGGAAAAAAAATAATTTAAATGATTTTAGCAAATGGCTGCAATATAACAAAGAGTGATAAATTTAAGGGGGTCTGAATACTTTCCGTACCCACTGTATATTATATGGCTGTGGTGTATGGTAGGTATACACGGTCAATCACCAATTTTTGGTGGTTTTGATATTAGTTTTTTATAAGCTTTTTTTAAACTTTTTAAGTTGTAAGCTGGATAACTTCAGAACAGTGTGAAGGTCTGACCCAAGTTTGGTGGTTGTAGATTTAAAGCTGTAGTAGGAGATAGGCTACTGACTAAATTTAGGCTTAAAGAAGAAGAAGCTTAAATAGCAGATCAGTACATTTTAAAATGTATTCAAATAGAAAACAGATATTTAAAAAGTATATTTCTTATAGTATAGATATTTTTCAATATTACAGTTTTACTGTATTTTTGATCAAATAAATGCAGTCAGGGTAAGCATAAATAAAACCCAACCCCAAACATTTCAATGGTAGTGCACATTTATTTGTGTGAAGTAGTCATGTAACCGACACAAGGATATTTCTTATAAAACAGCATTATGGATAATTATGAGATTTACTGGACATGTATAGTAGACACACAATAAGTACACGTGCATGAATGTGTTCAAGTGCGTGTTTATGCACGTGTGTCTGTGTTTCTGGAGTGGTAGGTGGTGTATATGGTGATAAGAGGGTTGTCTGTGCGCATGCAACCTTTCTTTACTCCTTCAAACACCTCAGATACATTCTGTTATATATTTAGTCAGGAAGAGATCATCGTTTATTAAAGTGTGCTATTTTGAGAGTTCATAATTGTTGTAAATTAATAGTTAAAATTAATTAAAAATGGCTTTAGATGTAATATATGCATTACATATGGTTATTTAAAATTAAATATATGATTAAACTGGGAGAATGCAACCTTATTTATGTCTTGTGAACTGTAAATGCGATGTGACTTCTAATTATAATATAACTAAGAAAATTATATGTTTGTAACTAAATACTATACAAAAAGGTGATTGTAGCTTGTAATCATTTTTTTTTATTTTGACCTCTTATAAAACACAACCCCATGTTGCCATATGATGATAGTTATGTAAAGCATAATGGAAGTGCAATACTAGTGTTAAATCCAGTTAATTCTGTGTATAATGGCATATTTTAATGGCATTCGCATTGCCTTAGTTCACTCATGCTTCAAGGCATCTCCTGCTGCCTAATAACCTTAGTGCTCATTGCTGGCATTTTACTAATCAAACAAGCGTTAATGGGAACAGATGAGTGCATGCTTGCAAACATGTATGTTTTGCGTGTGTGAGAAAGAGAGCAATAGAGCGAAGGAAGAGAAATTCAAAGGTGAAAAGTTCAGACCACAGTTGGTTTTCACCTCTGTAATATCAAAGGCTGATGCTGCAACAACCTAATAAAGAGCAGTTAATGGAGGCCCAAGAGGGCAGATTCTCATAAAAGAGCCATTCTATGTGACTAAAGGGCATGAAATTTACAAAGCCTTGACGTGTACATTATGCAAGGACACGGATTGTTAGCTCAGGTCTGTCAAATGTATGAGGAGCACAGACCTGAAAATCTGTGAGTCCCAACACAACTCAATCAAATACTGTACATAACATCAGTATGCTCATCTCGACTCATACCTCTCAAAACATCAGCGTGACAATTTCTCTCGCAATACTTCAAGTAATAAACAGCAGTCAAGAAGTAAATTGCAAGCTATCTAAAGCAGCTGAGACTAGAATCTATAATGCATTTCTTACATCACCCAATTTCTATCACAATGTTTACAAAGCATTTTACACTTATGTATCTTGGCAGGCACTTTTATTCAAAGCAACTCCCAGTATATATTCAACATTTTAAAATGTTTTTTAATCAGAATGCAGCTTCCTTGGGAATCGAACCAATAACCCTGTAGTACTAAGACCAGTAGAACATACTGTACTTAAATTGCACTTAACTAGCTTAACCATCAAGACATCAATAGTCAACCGGAAAGACAATGCTAATAATGGTCAACCACTTTAGAAGATCTACTGGTGACCATTTGAACTATGCTTGCTTTGCAGCACCAAACCAGAACTAACCAGCATAATCCTCTCTCAAGACCAGTATAGAAATTCGTGAATGTCTAATCTAGTCACTGCAGCAAAGCACAGCCATATAAACTGATGAAGCCCCATCTTCTCTCCAAAACTTCATCATTATCAATGAAATGTCACATCAGGGAGGTCTGACACTTTCTTCAAGATTATAGTCATGCGTAACAGTATCTTGAGGAGGAGAGAAACCCAAAAATGTCAGTCTTCAGCCTTGAGTCCCACTGCGCAATTGTGTTTCTCCGCTTGGACATCACCACATTAGGTCATGTCTGATTTGAAATGAACCGATGAAATTAATGCAGTGATGATCTGTGACAGAGACAGTTTTTAATGGCCACTCAGGTCAGCTTGGTTGCCTGCAACCTTCATGCACTGTGTACTAAAAGTTTGTTGACAAATGGCCTAAAGAGAATGTGAATATAAATAATAGGTGAACAACAGCCTGTAGTAACAAATTAAACAAATATTTTACAAAACATTATTTACAAATCTACAAAAAATATGCCTCTTGGTTATAAACAATAATAATAAATAATACTTTCATATAAGTTATAAATATAAGTAACCAAAAACTGTGTCAACATCAAGTGGAAGTGGAACATGTAATTTTATGTTGGGCAGAAAACAACAACAACAACTGGGTACTAACTGTTAAGATTACATTTATTTGATCAAAACACAGTAAAAAGGTGGTAATATAGTTATATATGTGACCCTGGAGCACAAAACCCCAGTCATAATTAGACACAACGGATTTGTTAGCAATTAGCCAACAATACAGTATGGGCAAAAGGATTGATTATTGACAAAATTATTGACCCAGCCGGTTGGGTTACTACCCAGAAGGTTGGGTAAAATGAACCAAACCGCTGGGTCAAAACAACCCAATTGCTGGGTTTGTCCCTATTTTACCCAGCACTGGGTTGTATTTAACCCAGCATTTTTTAGAGTGTAAAGATCATGATCCATGAAGATATTTTGGAAATTTCCTACCGTAAATATATTAAAAATTAATTTTTGATTGGTAATATGCATTGATAAGAACTTCATTTGGACAACTTTAAAGGCGATTTTCTCAATATTTCGATTTTTTTTTCACCATCAGATTCCAGATTTCCAAATAGATGTATCTCGGCCAAATATTGTCCTATCAAACCATACATCAATGGAAAGATTATTTATTCAGCTCTTGACCCTATGACCCTTATGACTGGTTTTGTGGTCTAGGATCACATATTATTACAATTTAAAATAGCTGTTTTCTATTTTACTTTAAAATGTAATTAATTCCTGATGCAAAACTGCATTTTCAACATCATTATTCCAGTCTTCAGTGTCACATGATCCTTAGGAATCATTCTAATATGCTGATTTGCTGCTCAAAAAAATATTTCTTATTATTTTTTTATTAAAGTTTAAAACAATTGTGCTACTTAATATTTTCATGGAAACTGTGATTTTTTTTTTCAGGAGTCTTTGATGAATACAAAGATAAAAAAGTTACATTTTTTTAGTAAGATTATAAATGTCATTACATTTATAAAATTAAATGGTCAAAGTATTAATTAGTTTAAACAAATAAACATTCTGAGCCCAAACATCTAGAAACCTAGAGCTGAATTCAGATGCTTGTGAAATTCATTAACAAATGAATATTTTAACTGCAATATTCCCAAGTGAATCAATATGAAGTCAAATCAAAATTGAATACAACAGACGTATGCAGTGACAAATGCTTGTTGAACAACCACACACATACAAGCCATACTACCCACCACCTCTCACGCCTCATGTGGTGTAAATTATTCACCAAAGCAACACAAACGAAGGCTGTGCGACTTTAGCACAGGAACAAACAGAGAGTGAGAAACACTGTGTGTTGAGGAGAGGTGTAGGAAAGACAGATGGATGCGATCGGGCGCACCTGTCATTCTGCCTTTCTGTCTCTCCTCTCCTCCTCCCACCACCTCTCTTCTTCTCCCTCAGTAACACATCAAAGTGTGCAAGGTCGCAAAGGGCAGCACCAAAGAGAATTGACAGGTTTGTGATTAGCGTGGACTGAGGTTTAACCTTATGGGATCTCTTTTCTTTCTGCTCTATCACAAATGCCTGGCCTTCTTCCAGGGCTTTTTATGGACTTATTTCTCCCGGTAAGCATTCCAGTAAAAGTACAAGAAGCATCTGAACGCAGCTCTAGGTTACCAGACTTCTTGGCATGGTGCTGTTAACTCCTGCTGGTAAATGTAACAACTACACAATATGGCAGAAAAAAAAAAAAAAAAAACATAATTCAGAAATATCGGTCAGTGTGTATTTTGAAGCGATAAAGCATTCCAGCGAGTATCAAGCTTCTATTCAATAGAAATCTAAATAAAAAGAGTTTGTGCTTTGATGTATGCACTGCTTCAGCATGAAGGAAAATGGCTGCAAATCGTACAAAAAAAAAAAAAAAAAGACAAAGTGAAAATACAGAAGCAGTTGTTACTGGATGGTACAAAGTGTAAAACTGGACATTGAGCTGTATAGTTGGTGTGGTACTATTATGTGAATCATCACCAAGTGCTACTGAAGAATGACTCAAGTTTGATAATCTATAATTAATGGAAAAGCATTAACTCACTATCATCGCTATTCACATCCCTAACGTACAGTCAGTTGGCCAAAATCGCTAAATAATTCCCAGACAGCGTTTATTTTGTGAAAATTATAACAAATTATATAATTATTAATAAATTAGAATTATAATATTTTATAAAAATGCATCCAAGTTTATATATCTATTTGTTGTTTGTTTGTTCAATTGTTCATTTGCTATGGACTAGTCAACAAAATGTAACGTTTTCCTCTAATTAAATTTTTTTGTGTATCCTTGCTTAATTGTATGTGCACTTGAAGTATACAGTACTTCAAATCTTAATATACTCAAACAACTGTACTTACAGATAATGTTAATATTAATTGAGTAAAAACACACTAAAGTGCACTTGAAGAGGCTAGTATACTTTCATAGCTATGTTTCTTAATAATGTCAAATTAAACATTTGCTTTAAAGTATATTTCAATTGTTTTATTGTTTTAATATTCTTTAAAGAAGTACACTTGTTTTGATGTGTTGACTAATTAAAGTAGCATTGCAAATCATGCTTTTAAGTAGGGTGTGATTTAATAAAGTTAATATATTTTAAACAGACTAGAATGCAGTTTCTTCTTCTCTCAAATGATGATTTTGTTTTTTTGCTTACAGGACGTTGTATGGGACCAGTAGTGCCAAATGCTGTCACACTTTATATTAGGTGGCCTTAAGTACTATGTACTTACATTTAAATTAACAATTTGATACAATGCACATATTGTGTACATACATGTTTTTACATTGGATTATATTGAAAAAAAAAACCCTGCATGTCCCACACTTAAACCTGTCCCTAACCTACCCGTATACCACCTCATTAGCAACAAAAGTGTTTTGCAATACAACAAGAACACAATAAGTATATTGTATATAGTACATAGTAGTTAAGGCCACCTAATATAAAGTGGGACCCACAAATTTGAAAGGGTCATATAACGTTGCTAAAAAGAACATTATTTTGTGTATTTAAATGTGTTTATGCGGTTTAAGGTTTTAAAAAAAACATATTATTTTCCACATAATGTACATTATTGCTTTTCCTCTATGCCTTTCCCTTTTCCCCTTTCTGAAACGCGTCGATATTTACAAAGTTCATCGGTCTGAAAAGAGAGGTGTGCTCTGATTGGCCAACTATCCAGTGAGTTGTGATTGGCCGAATACCTCAAGCGTGTGACGGAAATGTTACGCCCCTTACCATGTTGTGATGCTGTGTCCCGACGCGACGAGACAAAAACATTAAAACCAATTACAAACGAGTCATTTGTTGCATCCAGTGGGGACATAATTACAGATTATTATGACTTATACTGTCTTTTTATGCATTGCATCGCACCACTTAAACATAAAACCATGTCTACATTTGTAATCGGAGAAATGACAAACAAAAAGTGCTACTCTACACTGCTCAAAATTTGTTTTTGAATTGTCAGTGGCAAATTCTTTAAAAATAAAAACATACTTACAGTCTGTGAGCCAGAACAGACTATCCTTCAAAGGTGAATGCTCCACTCTTATAGGAAACGCCTTGTGAGGCTACTCTCCCAGGAAAATGTCCTCCGAGTAGAATGCACGCACATGCTCAAATACTTGGTTGCACTGTCTGAGAAACAGCAGAAATACAACTTAAACACTGATTTTTAGTCGTGTCCTTTTTTGGAAGGCCAACAAAGTAGTTTTGCTTTCACAACGAAACACACAGCTTCTCCACGCAAGGCTGGAAGCGGCGGCAACAATAGTACTGGAGAATCAAAGTCTCAGTTCATTTGCGTAAAAATTTGGGCAGTGTTCTGCAAATTTCCAACACAGTGAAGTAGACATGTGGGGGGTGGTTTAAAACGAGATATGCTACACCTTTTCTTCCTTCGAATAAAAAGTTTTCGGAGGGCGTGACGAGTTTAACTTGATAAAGAATAATCTTTGGGTTTGAAACTTTCGTCTTTGCACGTAGGGATCTTATCTATTACATGAACAGCTTGTAACACTCCAAAGAGAAAGGAAAACTTGAAATCGCCTCATATGACCCCTTTAAAAAACGCAAAAACACGGAGTTAAGGGTTATTCACCCAAAATGAAAAACTTTTAGGCATTCGTTTTACTCACCCTCAAGCCATCCTGGGTGTATATGACTTTCTTCTTTCCGACGAATCCAGTCGGAGTTATATAGAAAAAATAGTCTTTGATCTTTCAAGCTCCATCATTACACTCAGCGGGTGTTGCATTGCTTCAAACCAAAATAACTTAAATAACAATCACCCATCCATAAAAAAAAAGTGTCTCAAACGGCTCCGGGGGGTGAACAAATGCCTCCTGTAGCAAATCGATGCGTCCTGGGTGTGATGTATAACTACATATTCCCATTATTCAAAAGTCAATAATCGTTGCCTAACTGGGTATTACAGAATAATTGTTGTTAACAGAAGCAGTTCCGGGGGAATGACGATGGTATGAGGTCGGCTTTGTGCATGCACCGCTCAGAAGTGATGCACGCTGAAGCACAGGGGAAAGATCAAAACAAAACTATGGTCACGAATTAGAAGTACAAAACCAGGGTTTGTAAAGAAGAATATAAGAGGATTTCGAGATAAGCCAAGAGGACACTTTGCTTCCTTTGCTAAAGTAAGGGAAACTTTGCGTCCTCTTGTCCGTAAACAAAAGTGGTTTTGACGAGACTCACCGGCGCACTGTCCGCAAACGCTGACATCATACGTAATGCTCCGAGTCCCTTTGAATCGGTTAAAAACTGTTGGCCGCAAGAAATTAAAGTGTATATTAAGTTTGGAATATGGAATTTTTCTTACAAAAAATTTCGCATCGATCTTTCTTTTTTTTCCCGACTCAGAAGGCCTTTGTTTTCAGACACTTTCTGAACAAAGTGCCATCGAGCCGTGAGACACTTCTGTCCTCTTTACTGGATAGGTTCTTTTGGGACCCGAAGACAATTGCAACACCGATGTTAGTTTTTGGCATTAAACACTGCGTGTGAATAAGCATTTCTAAAAGACAAGTTTTATATAACTCCGACTGGTATTCTCGTCACTAAAAATTGCCTGGTCGGGAAGGTGAGGGAAAAAGCAGCATAATTTTAATTTTTTGGTGTGAACAACCCCTTTAAACAACCAGCGGAATCAAGCAAGAAAAACGCAGCACTAACATCACGACTAAGAATCAGTAACTCAGAAGGAGTTTTATTGCCAGGTAGGTTTACACATACGAGTAATTTGTTTCATGACAGAAGCTCCACAGTGTAACAGAATGACAGTGAAAGAACAAAAACACAGATAATAAAAAATATAAAAAATAGAACAAGTAACTAAGGAAGAAAAATATACAAATCGACAATTGTATATAACAATAGACAGTTGTATGTAAAGGTATATTATGTGCAAATTGAAATGAACTGAGTATGTGTGTTAGAAAAATAAGTTTATGAGTGAATAAATACTGTGTGTTCCACAGTTATTGTCAAGTGTTCATGAGATGGATTGCCTGAGGGAAGAAACTGTTCATGTGTCTGGTCGTTCTGGTGCTCAGAGCTCTGTAGCTTTGACCAGATGGCAACAGTTCAAAGAGGTAGTGTGCTGGATGTGAGGGGTCCAGATTGATTCTGCCAGCCTTTTTGCTCACTCTGGACGAGTACAGTTATTGGAGAGAAGGGAGGGTTGTACCAATGATTCGCTCAGCAGTCTGGACTACCCTCTGAAGTCTTCTGAGGTCAGATTTTGTAGCTGTGCTGAACCAGACAGTTATTGAAGTGCCGAGGACAGATTCAATAATGGCGGGAGTAGAACTGTTCAGCAGCTACTGTGGCAGGTTGAATTTCCTCAGCTGGCGGAGGAAGTACAACCTCTGCTGGGCCTTTTTCACAATGGATTCAATGTGAGTGTCCCACTTCAGGTCATGAGAGATTGTGGTGCCCAGGAACCTGGATGACTCCACTGCAGTCACAGTGCTGACCATGATGGTGAGTGGGGGGAGTGCAAAGAGGTTTCTCCTGAAGTCCACGGTCATCTCCACAGTTTTAAGCGTGTTGACCTCCAGGTTGTTGAGACTGCACCAGACAGCCAGCACTTTAACCTCCTTTCTGTAAGCAGACTCATCACCGTCCTAAATGAGGCCGATGAGTGTGGTGTCGTCAGCAAACTTCAGGAGCTTGACAGAGGGGTCTTTAGAGGTGCAGTCGTGGGTGTACAGGGAGAAGAGCAGTGGAGAAAAAACACAACCCTACGGAGCTCCAGTGCTGATGGTGTGGGTATTGGATGTGAGTTTTCCCAGCCTCACCAGCTGCTGCCCGTCTGTCAGGAAGCTTGTGATCCACTGACAGACAGAGGTGGGCAAGGAGAGCTGAGTTAGTTTGGGCAGGAGGAGGTTCGGGATGATGGTGTTAAAAGCCGAGCTGAAGTCCACGAACAGGATCCTCACATAAGTCCCTGGTATGTCTAGATGTTGAATCCCTTTACCCCCTTCCCCCTGAACATATGCAGTCCCATGCTTTACGGCATCGTCAACAGACCTGTTGCTCTGTACGGCAAACTGTGAAGAGGATTACAGCAAGGGTCCCATGCTTGTCCTTCGGGGGCCAGCACAAGTCTTTTCACCAAAGACCTTCATGACCACAGACGTTAGGGCCACATGTCTGTAGTCATTAAGTCCAGTAATTTTGGCTTTCTTTGGGACGGGGATGATGGTGGAACATTTGAAGCAAGAGGGGACTTCAACAGCTCCAGGGATCTGTTGAAGATCTGTGTGAAGATGGGGGACAGCTGGTCAGCACAGGATTTCAGACAGACTGGTGTTACACAATCTGGGCCTGGTG
The DNA here is from genome assembly GCA_018155175.1 of Sinocyclocheilus anophthalmus. NCBI lineage: Eukaryota > Metazoa > Chordata > Actinopteri > Cypriniformes > Cyprinidae > Sinocyclocheilus > Sinocyclocheilus anophthalmus. Next base: position 20,099 of record JADLZN010010819.1, on the reverse strand, counting down.
CTTTTTTACTTTTCTGCTTCCGGAAGACCTGGTGCACCTCTTCTTTGCTGATCTGAATTGCAGGTGTGGGTGAGAGGGGGGTTGCTGGAGGTGTGAATGGTTGTGTGGAGAGGTGTTCAGGGCGGGTGTGGGGTGTCTTTCAAACCTGCAGTAGAACTCGTTCAAATCATCTGCCAGGTGTTGATTCTCCACAGTCCTGGGGGATCATGTCTTGTAATTGGTGATTTCTTTCAGACATTTCCACACTGATGCGTTTACGTCACTGGAAGTGTTATGTAATCTTATTTTTGAATAAATCCATCGTTCGCCACACGATGATCCCTGTTCCAGTGTGTATGTAGCCTTGTTCTAAAAGACATTATCCCCCTCTGTAAGCATCTATTTGGTACATGACGGAAGCCTGTCCTGAGTTTTGCAGTCACCCCCCGTGAACCAGGTTTGTCATAATTGTGTAAAGTTAAGTAGTCCTGTAGGAATGCAAATGTCGTCACAGAAACGGAGATATAGATTGTATAACACAGTCTCTGTTTGCAGCGTAGTCCAGATCCGGGACACGCAGCTTCAAAGACGGCTGCCAATCGTAGGAGGTCGCACAACAAGCTTGTAAAATCATGCTCTGACTTCAATTAGTTCCTCATCTTTTACTGTCCTTATACAGGTTTAGTGATTAGTTTCTGCCTGTAGGTGGTATTAAGATGAAAACCAAACGTGATCAGCAAGATTGTGCCCAAAAGCGACCGTCGCCCGAGTGAGCGGGGGGGGCACCGTGAAGTGAGGGAGTAACATGCCCTTCTTTATGGTGGTGTAACAGGATCAACTAATATTACTGTCACATCTTGGATGGGGAAAGTCGGATGATGTGCTGTCTGTATTTTGTCAGTTCACGGGAGAGATTGGCTTTATCAAAGTCCCCGAGAATGATTAAAACACAGTCCGGGTGTTGTTGCTTTGTCTCTGTGATCAGATCAGCGAGTTCCTGTAAAGCTGAGCTCATGTGTGCTTGCGGAGGAATGTAGACACTGACGTGAATGAACGAGAAACACTCCCGCCCGGCGAGTCTATGAATTACTCGGCCCCGTGCAGTTAATGAAGAGCACTTCTAGATCTGAACAGCAGATCTTTTTTAACACAGTTACATCTGTACACCACTTCTCATTGATGTAAAAGCATGTCCCGTCTCCGCGTGATTTCCCCGTTGATTCTGCGTTGCGATCTGCTCTGAACAGCTGAAAGCCCGGGAGAATCAACGCGCTGTCCGGAATGGCGTCTTTCATCCAGGTTTCCGTGAAACACAGAGCAGCAGAGTTAGAACAATCCTTATTTGTCCGGGAGAGCAGAATGAGTTCGTCCTATGTTTGGTTGGGTAGAGAGCGGAGGTGCGCCAGATGGATGCTAGGCAACGGCGCTCTGAATCCGCCCTGTCTGAGCTTCTCCCGAGCCGCGGACCGCTTCCCGTGGCCGCGTCCTGCAAGTGCTTGATCGGCATTCAATGCTCGTCCGACTTAGTATCCACCATGGTCCACACAGTTCATGTAAATACAGGATAGTCGAAAAGCACGTGGGCGATAATCGGGTGGCTTTGTTACTCTCGCAAGGTCCAGCAATTCGTCTGGGTGAATAACGGCCTCCTTTGTATCAGGTTGCTATCCCCTGACCTAACCGAGATATGATACCGCGACACAACCCACTTGTAACACATTTACAACACATATAACAACTTAACTTGCGAGACTTGCACCTCGCCCCCACCGGAGCGCTCCCCTTTGCACTCAGCTCTCTCGGCCTGACCATTGCGAATTATCATTATGGGTTTTCCTAATATATTGGATTATTACCTCCTGTCTGAATTTCTTCTCTCTTTATCGTGAACCTCTCTTTGCTTTGTACTTGCCTCCTACAACAATCCGCCGCTGTTCTGTGTCAACTTCCACTTCTATAATAGGTCCATATCTGCCTCATAACGTCACCACCGACCATACTTATAGCATCAGAGAGCCTTATTTCTATTCATGTCATCTGTTCAGCAATACCTATGTACCTAGCTAATCATCTTCTCAATCCCCTGCTGTGATATCACCAATAGAGCAATGTGCCTCCACCTTTTGATGACACCAGCAAGGTCATTAAAGTGGCCCAAATTTCAATTATATAACCGTGGTATAGTGACTTTTATGTGAATACTGAGCAAGATAATCTATGCACTAGTGTGCTACTGCGTGCTTATTTCAGTACCACAACGACCAGTCACAGTCATATGTTCACTTTGATGAGGGACTTGGAATAAGCACCTGGATGTGAGTGTAATCAACACCTGCTGATCAGCAGCTTGCTCTTCTAAAACGGACTCATCCTGAACTATGAGAGGATCTGACTCAGAACCAATTCCCTCGGTTATGTGGGAATTGCAACAGCACTTCATCTTTATAAAAATAAAGTGATTGATATTCGGCTTACATCTTAGCCATAGAGCGCATTTTCCTCCTTTTTTCATTCCCTCCTTCCTTTTCCCCCCTCTCCGAGAAATTTCTGGAAAAGCTTATACCTTCGAGCTGTTCGACCCACAAACTCAATAAAATGGCCTGTACCAAGATACAGCTTGGTCAAAGGCATAAGCAAGGTTTTTTAAATAAATGCACTGTAAAGTTGTATCACCTTTGAAACTGAATCATCAGTAATGGCTGCATGGTGATGATTTTTCCTCAGATTGAGCATTACCTCATCACCAGGTTCAGGGCCAAAAGACTGTATTCCCCTTGTGTTGGTAAGCAAACATGATAAAGGCCACAACATGTTTTCTCTTCGTTTTTTCTTTTTTTTCCAGCTCTTTCCTTTGTTTGGAGGTGTAACGCAGGACAAACATATGGTTATGTGGGTGCTAAACTAAATTTTCTGGATTGCAGCCCCAAAGCGATGACTGAATTAAAATATGCTGCTTTTCAAATGTTGTCAGGGAAGAACAGTTGATATGTTTTTGAAAAGCCATGAGTACAGTAGATTCAAGTTAGCATTTGTTAAGATAAATCAAGTAATGAACAACTGATGCAGGGCTGTTGAATTACCACTTCGGATGTTCCACAAATCAAGTCATTGTTCATAGGTTTTATTTAAAAGATATGTGTTAGGTATTTAAAACCTTAAAGGTGCTGTCGCATTAACAATGAAATTATAATTATTTGTTACGTGTTGAATTTAAGTTTTTAAAAAGAAGCTGTCTCAGCGACCGTGGACATCTATATTCATGATGTATGCAGGTCCACGAAGAAATGTGACCTATATACCTACCTGTGTGATTGAAACGAGCAGAATAATACAGTGGACGCAGCGTAGGAACTAACTCTTTGTCTCAACAATAAATTGTCATTATGAATATAAGTATCAAAATAATGCCCTACCTTATTGCATGGCATCAAAGAAGTCAATAGAGCACACTCAAGAACAACTTAAAGAGGTCGCCATTGTTTAATAAACTGTGGACTAGTTTTGACTCTTGCTGCTGATTTGAAGGGCAATGCTTTCCATTATAAGTGTCTGTTGATGGCCTTTCATTTATAACCAGAAATGTGCACGCTGCTTTCAGATGTTTATTAAACTTTTTCGCCTGGCTTTTGCTAAGTTCGTGAACTTTAATAGCTGCCATTTTAGGACTCACGTTGCCACAAAATCGAGGACACAGTGAGAGAAACTTCCTAGTGAATAAGGACTTTAATAAAGCTAGTTGTGGGACTATATTCAACACATGTATATAATTGCAGGAATAGGAAATTATGGTGATATGGCCAGATATGATGACCAATTTGACAAAAATTTTTTGTCGTGACGGATACGATATGAATGTTGAGTTTCTGTGGAGGCTTGGCCAGTACCTGTTCAAGAATTTAAATCCTAAGCGTGCTTTCACACTATTTACTGTATTTCATACAAGTCAATAGAAATTCGCAATGGAGAAGTGGTTTCTCAATTCCAGCTCCTCCAGTACATCCGATTGAATAATTTCAAGTCTCCTTTATTAATACACACTATGCATTCAGATAACCATGCTCGTTTTAACCGACGATGTTCATGCATGAAACTGTGGTCTTTGATCCCTAATCCCTGAGCAGGGAAACTATGTGAGTTTTATTTCACTCTGGAATATTCAGTAACCGGATATTTCCACCTACACCCCAAGTATGCAGATCTTAACACAGAGACAAACCTACTAGAGTAAGGGTGAAGTGGGTACCTAGTTACCAACTGTAACTAATTCAATTTAAAATGCACTTCTCGCACCATTGAATGGAACATATACGCTCCCTTCGAAATGGAATCATGGCGGAATTGTTTCCTGCGAGTGAGAGCAGGCAGAGGCGAGGCTCTAATGCAGGAGTCTTTAATAACAAACCGGTAAAAACATACAGAAACACTGGCGAGGCGGAACAAAAAAAAAAAAGGTAGATGTAACACGAACATTGGGACTGACAAACCACGAGTGGACCACAAGCACTAGAGAACACAGCCTGAACAACGATAACAAGGGGCATGGAAGGGAAAACCTGGGGACACCATAATCAAAGGGGGAACCCAATACACAAATGGATACAAACCAAGGCACAGGAAACACCTTCAACATAAACTTCAGGACAGGGCCACAGAGAAACATGGAATATCCTGTTTTTTTTTTTTTTTTTTTTTTTTTTTTTTTTAGAGGAATATTCCGGTGATGTCCACTTCAAGGGCACTATGAGTCGAATAGAACCAAACGTCTGTAATGAATAAGCGATACCATACAAAACGTGCAGAGACGAGTCGGTGGTAACTGAGGACTGAATCAGAGAACCACTGGATTAACGCTATTAATCACTATTGTCAGCAATGGATGGTGCAATTATGACGCAAGATGTACAACTGTCTGATTGCGCCATTGCCTTAAAGAATTAAACAGATATGTCGTGATTAGTTCTCGACCTATGGGCCTGACCTTAAGAGGACTGAATGGTCCAGGGTATGCCCCGCCCGCCAACGATTTCGTGCAATATGGAAGCTGACAGGTTGTTAATAGCTTAACAAATCACTGGTTCTAGGTTGTGCGCGCATCATGTTAGGTGTGGGGAAAATGTCGACACACAGAAACAGAGCTACGTTAACTCATAGTGGCTAAAAACCCCAACATTTTACAAGCTTTTTTTTAGTTGGCGCATACGGCGACACTCTTTACACTTCTTCAAATAATGTTTGAAAATTCCAGCATTTACCGTTGATTCCCCGATTAATGCTGTTTGGGCAAGTTACTCTTAAAAGGCAGTAATCAGTAATCAGTAATTTTTAACTTAAATTCACACTTACTGTTCTGAAACTTTATTTCAAAAGGACATTAGTAAATTAGTTAAATTTCATACGTTAACCCGTTACTTTTCTTGAGACTTTTCTGAGTTACACTCTCCCGATAAATATTTGTTATTAAAGAATCAACATTCACAGAACACTGATATGTTTTAACTAAAGCAAGCGGCTTTGCGGTCGTACCTGAGGTGTCCATGGCATGTTATAAGCTCTAACGGATAGCATCAGTCATGTAAGTTCACAAATCTCGGTTACAAAACAAAAATAAAAATTATGCAAATGAAACTTTCATAATGTTTACCAATTTTGTGAGTAAATGCCCACGAGAGAGCATTCTGAGCACGTCAAATTTCAGCCGGCAGTTCTCAACCCGCTTGCAAACACGTGTATTGGCGAAATAGGAAACTCTGCGCTTGCACCTGTTACGTTTCTTATTTTATATGAGTTAATGTTGTTTTGTGCATAGATGATAAACCATTTCATGTGGTTTAGATATTGTATGTTTCGGGGACTTGACTCGACTAGTGCGTGAAGCTAACTCCTTTTAAAATTCTAGATTAGACGCTCACTGCATTCTGCCGGTACTATGTCAAGTCTTATTAGAGCGACCTACATGCGTGCCTAAAACTATACTTCTAATTACTATTTAGAAAAAATTTATAAGCGTTAATTTACTCTGTCAACCTAAATAAGTAATGGCAGATATTATACGTTAATGCCCATTCCTAAGTATATGGGTATGCCCAACCAATCTGACTCCTGATAAGCCGCGCGTCGTCTACAGTTGCAAAAACGACGGCTTTTCTTTCGTGAGGGGCGTTGGCGCCACAATATTGTGGTGTTCCAGGTGGTAAAAGACGCTTATAAAAAACAGCGGACAACACGTCTCCGGAAATTCCTACTTCTAACAAATACCGACGACGACTTCGAAACTCGGATAGGGTTCTCAGCTAAGTGTGCCCTATGCATCAGACGTTTAGCCACTGTTCCGTTTGTGGGAGGACGTCTGAGGCGGCGGGCAATAGCTGTGATTGGTCTACACTTGCTTGACACGCCAAACATATGTTTTGTAACAAAGACTTTTACTAAAAAAATGGTGATGCAGTGTCCATACATCACCTGTAGGTTTCTAAAGAGCGTGTTTGAAGCTCAAAGTGGGCGGAGCGGGCCGTCACCATCTTGACAGCGTGTCACCGTGCGTCACTCCCGGATAATCAAAAATGGGCAAAAAGGTGGGAGCTGGTTGCTGAAGCCACACCCACCTAGCTCGACGGCAGTGTCAGCAGCGGCAATCCACCTGTCACTCAAGTGCCCACGCCCTTAATTATGGAGAACTTTAAGGCTTAATATAATTTAAAACAGATGAGTTATAAAAAAATTTCCCCCCCTCACAGTTGTCATGAAGGGCAAAATTAGTCGTCGTGTATTCCAAAAATTTTTTGAAACCAGGCTTGTAAACATGTGTTTTCCTTACTGTATAAGTTGGGCGTACCATGGGGTAGTCTATGGTTATTTGCAGTCCAGCCTCTAGCGGCCAGTTTGATGAATTACGTTAACGTACTCGTGTCGGGCTCATGGATGAGATGCGCGGGATGTTCGCCGGGTGGTGGTAAATGTAACCTTAAGGGGAATAAGGGCCAATCACTCGATGTGAAACAAACCCTGACTATGTATTGTGCTCAAGAAATCCGTAATTGGCTGCTTCTATTACGTTAGCAACGGTAGTTTTCACGTTTATGGAGTGGGTAGAATTAAGGACTCTGTAGAATGGGCAGCTAGAAGATGTGCTTTATCACCCCAATACCTCATAAAACAGCCAATAGTTAATTAATAGTAATTATGCGGGTATACCCTACTATATATATATATTTTTATTTTGATATATAGATAATGATATACAGTAATAGTATAAATTATTTATATATACCTATATATAGATATATAGATATATACACAGTGGGTTACGGAAGTATTCGAAAATTTTTCACTCTTTGTTATATTGCAGCCATGTTATATTGCAGCCATCAAGTTAATTTTTTTTCCTCATTAATTTAAACACAGCACCCCACTTGAAAGACCAATACACCAAGAATCAGTTGATATTTTGCAGATTAAATTAAAAGAAGATTAAAATGACAAATCTCACCGGTCTAAGGATTCCGCCTTTTGATTCAGGATTTGTTTTTAAGAAGCACCTTTTGATCTAATACAGCCATGAGTTTTTTTTTGGGAAAGATGCAACAAGTTTTTTTTGGGGATCCTCTGCCATTCCTCCTGGCAAATCCTCTCCAGTTCTGTCAGGTTGGAAAGTAAACGTTGGTGGACAGCCATTTTTAGGTCGCTCCAGAGATGCTCAATTGGGTTTAAGTTAGGGCTCTGGCTGGGCCATTCAAGAAAAGTCACAGAATTGTTGTGAAGCCACTCCTTCGTTATTTAGCTGTGTGCTTAGGGTCATTATCTTGTTGTAAGGTAAACCTTCGGCCCAGTCTGAGGTCCCGAGCACTCTGGAGAAGGTTTTCGTCCAGGATATCTCTGTGCTTGGCCGCATTCATCTTTCCCTTGATTGTAACCAGTCGTCCTGTCCCTGCAGCTGAAAAACAACCCCCCAGCATGATGCTGCCACCATGCACTTCAATGTGGGGGCGTATGTGTACTGTTTGTGACGATGAAGCAGTGCCTGGTTGTCTCACAATACCGCTTAGAATTTAAGGCCAAAATTCACTATCTTGGTCTCATCCAGACCCAGAGAATCTTATTCTCCACCACCCTCATGGAGGTCATTCAGGGGTTTTGCAGCAAACTCCCCATTTTTGTGAGGGCTTTAATGGGTTTTCTGGCATGAGGAGAGGTTCCGTCGAGGCCCTCTGCCATAAAGCCCCGACTGGTGGAGGTTCTGCAGTGATGGTTGACTTTCTACAAATTTCTCCCATCTCCCGACTGCATCTCAGCTCAGCCACAGTGATCTTCTTCTTCTTTACCTCTCTCACCAAGGCACTTCTCCCCAGATAGCTCAGTTTGGCCAGACGGCCAGCTCTAGCAAGGGTTCTGGTCGTCCCAAACGTCTTCCATTAAGGATTATGGATTATGCTCTTAGGAACCTTAAGTGCAGCAAAAAAAAATTTTGTAACCTTGGCCAGATCTGTGCCTTCCCCCCCCCTAGCTAACCCCAAATTATGTCTCCGAGCTCTTCAGGCAGTTCCTTTGACCTCATGATTCTCGTTTGTTCTGACATGCACTGTGAGCTGTAAGGTTTTATATAGACAGGTGTGTGGCTTTCCTCATCAAGTCCAATCAGTATAATCAAACAAAGCTGGACTCAAATGAACGTGTAGAACCATCTCAAGGATGATCAAAAGAAATGGACAACACCTGAGTTAAATATATGAGTGTCACAGCAAAGGGTCTGATAACAGATAGGACATGGTGATATTTCAGGGTTTCTTTTTAATAAATCTGCAAATATGTCAACGATTCTGTGTTTTTCTGTAAATATGGGGTGATGTGTGTACATTAATGTGGAAAAAAAATTTACTTAAATGATTTAGCAAATGGCTGCAATATAACAAAAAAATTTAAGGGGGTCTGAATACTTACCGTACCCACTGTATATATAATATCCATAGAGTCTTTTCTACTGCTATATATATATATTTTACTATATTATATATTTTACTGCATTATTTGTTATTCTTCTAGTTATTTACCTATAGCGTAAATCTTGTGCATTCACTGAAAATAATTTATAGCTATAGCCATAAGGGTGTGGATGCTTTTATGAAGATAAACATGTTGGAGAAGTGAATAACATGATTATTTGGACTGCATTTCTGAGATTCAAATTACTGTAGGTAAAATCATTAAAATTCTAATTCTAAAAGCATATGCAATGAACTTATTGTTTATTTGAAAGACCCCTTTGAAAACGACATGTCTATTCAACATGTTCTTCCCCATCTAGCCTTGAACTAATTCTTCTATCATTGTTGTTCTTCCTAAAGCCACTTTCTTTAGCTGGAATAACGTCCTTTCACACTTCTCCGGGAAGCAGAAAGGTATAGAACTCCGAGCATTCCATGTCTGAATGAAAAACATCTTCACTGATTCTTTTCAACAGTTCCGATCCCGGTTGCTATGGAACGGGTCATTAGAACCATGAGTTTAAAATGAAGACGGTTTCATAATTTAACCCACTGACATCTCTCTTTCATTGGCTCCCTTCTACAGTTTACATTTCACGGACACTAACAGTGATGAGTCACTTGCATTGTCTCCCACTGATGCAGCTGCCTTCATCAACCTTCTTAACCAGTCATAAAAATCACTCTTGCAGGCAAAAAGAAGCGATTGGAATGCAACTCTCAATGGCTTTCACTTTTCCATTATCTGTGCGTTTAGATTTCACATTGCCACCCAGCTTTGTCTCTATTGAGGTGTCATTTGGTCTCCATTGGGCTCGGCGCCACAGTCTCAGATTCGGATCTCCAACTTTTTGAATAGTCAGATGTCTCCTGCTGTTTGTTAATGGCACAAACGAAATCTTCTCTGACAGGTGGATCGATGGCTCAGATGAAGTTAAGCAGCAAGAGCAGGATTAATTTTCGCAATCTGATAGGTAATCGAAAAGTAGGTCCACAGGGACTGTGTGTGCCTCTGTCTCACCCATCACCTCCATAAACAAAGCCAGTGTGCTGGCTACCCGAACCCGGCTGACAATCAAAGGGTCAGATGCAGTTAGTTTGTTCGAGTTAGTTTGCGCTTGGGTGGGCCACATCTGTCCATCAGAATCTCCGATGCCTGTATTTGGTGGCAGGGCTGACCCACTGACTTATGGGACGTGACAGCGAAGGAGAAACTTTACTGATTAAATATTCCTCTCAGTCAGCTATGTGCATTTCCACAGAAAGATCTATAGTGGGCTATGTAGACTATACAGCAGGGCTCGTCAACTAGTGGCCTGCAGGCCGAATCTAAGCCGTCAATCATTTTTATGAAACCCTCAGATTGATTTAGATGAAATCGTTGTGCTGCATTATACATCAGAGTGCTTTCTGTGCAAATTGCAGTCTGTAGACTATATTTGGACTGGAGCCTGTATTTTCTGTCCATAGTTCAGCTTTCCAAATGTGAACCATGCAGGCATGAATGCGATTGTGTCTTGTCCTATCAAATGTATTTATGCAAATAACTTGGCCTCAGACAAATCTTCAGACATAAAAAGATGAGTTGAGACAGCTGAGACGGTGCGTCAGTTTATGTGTGATGACACACTAGCTTAATTATATAAAAAACCTTCAAAGAAAAATGGACAGTGTCTTATTTCAGATGCTTTATGTATTACATTAGTTACGTTTGTGTTAGTAACATTTGGGCTAAAATGTTACAATATGATAGTAATGTTGATACCCACATTTGTTTGGTCTATGTTTACATGGAAGTGATAAAAATCGCTAAATACTCGATTGGCCCCTCGAAATAAAGTAGACAGCATATCAAATTCATATCTGAAGCAATGCTTTCAAGTGTTAAATAACAAATTAAATAAATTGTCAATAGTAGAAAAGACATTGCATTAATTAATGTTGCAGATGTGGATGCAATCAGAGCAGCCCAATATATTGATTAATAATGAAGTACTGCTCTTGTTTTAACAAGGAAAAAGACTAGAAGTACAGTACATACATGGACAGATGTTCATGACGCAACAGTATAGTAAGCTAAGACTACAGTATATGAATACAAACCATGTTCAGATCCTGGTTGGGACCACATTATTATTATTAATGTACAGTTGACAATAATAAAGAGTTAAAAAAGTTAAGTACATCACAAATTAATCACACATCAAATTTGACTGAGAAATTGACTGAAAACAGCCATGTTGTTTTTTTTTTTTTTTTTTTGTTTTTTTTTTTTTTTTTTTTTTTTTTTTTTTTTTTTTTTTTTTTTTTTTTTTCTGTACATGAGCAACAATTAAAAGACATTTTTGACGTTCGGACTATATTTCACATACACTTTTAAGCTACAACAGCAGATAATTTGAGAAATGGCTAAGCTTTCTTTCTTTCTTTCTTCTTTCTATATTAAGTTATTTTACATTACAAGGAAGTCCATCGTAATAAAAAAACAGTGTGATTTTTAGGAATGGGGCATTAATCAATTGGTTAACCAATATTTAACCCCCCCCTCACATCCCCCCCCCTGGTCTCAGACTTTTGGATCCCCATTTTAAAACTAATAAGTGAAAATGTTTTGCTGATTTGCAAAGCCTATAGAAACATAAAAAGTAGACATCAGGAGTTGTACCACGTTTCCCCTCATTCATTTCATGGATTTCACAGACAAAGTCTTTCTCTTAACAGTTCGTGAAATTTGTTCATGAAGCACATGATTAGTGGTTCAGTGAAGTGCCTCCGTCAGGTGAACCCAGCCTATGATTGACAGTCATTAAAATGGCATTTTTACATGACATGCTCATCTGAATGACCCCTTTTTAATTAACTTACATTCAATTGGCATTTATCATACTTACACAAAGAGGTAGTCTCCAATTACACAGATATTTTTACACAGCATCCCAGTCATGTGATAATGTGGTGAATTAATGAATTACTTCAAGCATATCATACTCATAATCATTGGCTCTCATTAAGTAGTAGAAGCATGAGTCTCATGTTAGAGGAGAAACATTTCAACCTAATGAGCTCTTTTTAATTTGAAAATTAGCATTGCTCCAATAATGAGATAAGTGCAGATGCTGTTAAGTAACAAGAATGATAATCAACTCTGGCCAGACGTACAAAATGCAGCAAATCTGCCTCCCAACTCATTCAGTACAATGAAATGCTGTATACCGTTTAATGCTTAATTGCCTTGTCTGAAAACCCTGGAGCAACAGATGAAAGACCTGCATCGCGGCACAACAACAACACTGTCTTGGGTTGGAAAACCAGAGGCAGATCACTCTGGCATGTGGATGAAACTATGAGGGGGCTGAAGAGCAGAGAAAAGGGATTTCATCAGCATGCTTTGCTTTGACTGAAGCATCTCCCGGCCGATTTAGCTTTGTCTCTATCTGTAAGACACCCGCACACACCAACATGATGTTTTGAAGCTTGTTCAGATGTGTGCTTCCTTATCATTCATCCTACTGTTTAACCCTTCAGTGCTTGACGCTCATAAGAGTGGACATACACTAGATTAGCAAATAACATGGACTGCAGAAAATCACACCCGTTTGTGTTTGTTGAGGATTTCATTTCAAAACCATGCGTTGATAGAGAACCGGTCCTCCCTGACAGATTCCACTTGTCTGGGAAAGGCTTTCCACTTGATGTTGGATCTAAGCTGTGGGGATTTTCTCTCATTTAAACACAAGTATCATGGAGGTCAATTCATTTCAGGTGTTCGAAGGGGTTCAAGCCTGGGCTTTCATGTGCGGGCCAGTCTAGTTTTTCCATTATAACAGAAGGCTTTCTTTTTAGACTGGAATAATGGCTTCTAGTTGCTCCTCTAGTGTATGTCCAAACTTATTTGTAATTTTTTTTCACTTTTATATATTAGAAATATTTAACACAATTAATCCAGAATAATTTTTTTCTTAGCATTCTTTGGCTAGCATTACAGTAGACTATATGAACATGCTATCAAGCGCAATAAGACACAAAAGAGAAGTTAATTCGGTACTGTATTAGTGCATTGAGTTTGCTTTTGCAGACAAAAACACACGCAATTATATCAAAATGCATGTTTTTGGTGAGTGACTTCCTAAATTAGTTAAAAAGTCCTAAATGATTGTAAAGAATTTGGAGCAAATCGGATGCGTGTCAGATCCGCACCATGTGCATCGGGTTTTAAAGAGACAGTGCTGCTTTTACAGTGAAACCTGCTGCGGTCTTTCTCATTAATGTAATTCAAAGAAAAAGAGAAATCACTCACTGCACTTCACTGATTAACTTTTGTAGCTTGAGTAAAGATTAATCTATATAAAATTTTTAGTTCATACATATACAGCAGTGGTGCCCAACCCTGTTCCTGGCGATCGACTGTCCTGCAAAGTTTAGCTCCAACTCTAATCAAAGACACCTGCATTTAATTTTTAAGTGATCCTGAAGACCCTAATTAGTTGCTTCAGGTGTGTTTTATTAGGGTTGGAAATAAACTCTGCAGGGACAGCGCTCCGCCAGGAGGAGGGTTGGGCACCCATGATATACAGTTTATAGTTCTAGATGAAGATTGTGTTAAGTTACCTTACCTTAAAAGTTGTATATATTTCAGGAGGGGGATATTAAATATTAAAACAATAGCTTTAAATGATACTGTAACATTGGATGGCATTAATTAATGGTTAAGGGAATGGTTAAAGTTGAGGGAAAATACATCTAAAGCTGTAAAAAACAACAATGCCGATTTTAGTAATCCTATAAAGGTCACTGAGTCACACTGTGGGACATGGATATAATAACTTGGCAACTACTGTATGTCGATGTTACGAGGATGACCCTATTGACTTCGTACAATAGTATATAAAAACGGGGAATAAAAACGCTTCACTGTACAGACCAGAAAGACCAATGCTTAGGAGCCGCGAATCGCACGATCACGAAATAGTCACGATTAGTTCACGTCATCGTTTCAACGAGGGCAATCTTTCGTCTGGGACAGACGAAAATCGTGCAGTGTGTTTGGGGCTTAATACAGACATCAGTAGCAGTATTGGTATCAGTGATACTGGCCTTTAATTAGTAATAGGCAAATTAGTACAAAGTGCTATTAACTATATATTAAAATATTCCCATCTAGTGTTTTCTAATTGTTTTGGATATTGACATTGCTATTGACCGGTTTCAATGTTATAATATTTGTTTGTTTTTAGGTTAATGCCATATATGTTTTAAATTGAAAATGCTTGCACTTGCAATATTTGCTTTGTTAGGATGAATAAGCAACAGTTGTAAAAGTTAGATGTCTGAGTTTGATTCTCTGTAATCAACCACTAGGGTTAACAAGAGGGTACAAAGTCTACAGTGAAGCAGAGGAAGAGTGCTAAACGCAGACAACAACGTACCAAGGAAGGATATCCGTCTTATTAGATGCATTAAGCATGAAGGACACCTGATACCCTAACGAGGGGCACTTAACAGCATCTCTAATATTTGTTAAGAGTTTTGATTAATAGACCCTTTTAGGGCCGACGTCACAATTACATCACAGCGCTAGCTAGAGGCAAAACAAAGGGAAAACTGGAGGCAGCCAATATGGTTCTGGTGGTACAAATGTTTTAGAGTTGGACCAATCACACACAAAAATTTTCATTTGAATTAAACAAATCAGTTTTAATTTAGATTAACAAATGGTCCACAGTCCCCTCACAATAAATGGGTGCCCAGGATGTCTGCAATGGACACCAGGCCCCCTCTGGTCCCATGCAACTAATGCTGAACTATCACGGGTTTTTTATGGACCACAGGGAATGTGAGTAGGGAAAATCACTTACCTTTTATAGGAAGAGACACAAGGACACAGTAGACAGTGGAAATTGACTTTTCTACTAATTAATCCATAGGAAAACCTTCTTTGAATGAACAACCATAAATACTTAGTATCTTGCTAGGTTGTCTTTGAGATTTTTATACTGTGTTTATGAAGGCTTATGTTGCTGGAACACTCATTCCTGTCATTTACTATATGTAATCCTACGATGTTTAGTCATTATGAAGTCTCCTTCTGAATGATCTAAAACGAGAGTGTATATATATGGTGATATATAAGAATTATATTAGTGTCATGGGAAATTTTAGTAATTTCGATTCAAGTTTCCATTGAAATATACCATGGCTTCATAACACTCAGAAAAACTCCCCAAGTATTTCCAAACCCCAAATTGGGATTTCGTCTGTTTTCTTTTTTTTTCAATTGGGACAACCTCTGAGAGGCGTGAATCTTGCAGACTTTAAAGGCCTCATTCAGGGACCCGGCCAAGAGTCGGTGGTTAGGTTAGATTTAAGATGAAAAGACATGAGCAGAACGCTTCGGCAAACCGCTAAGTTTTGTGCCAGGCTTCGGCCTTGACTTTTTTATTCACCAAGATTCTCTGACTCAAATGGTTCTTTTTCATCAACCAACTTCAACAAAGATCAACTTGAACCTTTGGACTCCATCAAGCCTTTCTTTCAGACAGACGAGATGTGCAAGTATTTAAACTTAGTCTTATTAATTGATAAATTAGGTATCATTTGCACCTTTTTACAAAAGTGTTTTTGAACTAAGAATCTGATGTTTCATTCAGGCTGTAAATCTGCTGAATATCAAATGGTTCCATAACTTCATATTTTTATTTTCTCTCCTCTTTACTGAGTTAAGCTTTAACCCTTTCCTATACCAACTGTATGTGTGTGTGTGTATGTGTATGTTAGACTAGTTTAAATGTTTATATAGTAGGTCTAGACTGATTAAAGATGTTTATGTAGTTAATAAGGATAACTTGTGTATCACACTTGACGTGTTCATTGTTTGCTCATAACCACTTATTATGCAGATTTATGCTACAAGCTCTTTGTAGAATTGTACAGTAAGAAAGTTATTTCCCTTAACCAGGAAATTAACGTTCTTAGAATTGACAGACAGTTGACCCTGAGAGGTCAAGTAAATATCTACAGCGGATCTAAATATTTATAATTAATTATAACTAGTTATGATTAATTATTCATATTTCCCCATGGGCTGATTTGCTAGCAAAAGTAAACTTTTAAATACACAATCGCGGTTACGGGACAGTGAGTGACCATAAAATATGCTGGTAAAATAGGATTTTCTCCAGTCATTGTTAAAAAAAAACAAGCTAACAAACTTCATAGTGAAGCGGTCAGCTGAATTTTTCTGCCTCCACCTAAGCTCCACCCACAGAAAAACATCACAATGTTTACTAACAGAAAAAGGGTCTGTAGAACTTGTAGCTTAGCTGATTTTGCTTTATTGATTTACTGTAACAATAAAATAAGTAAAATAAGATAAGTAAAATTATTGTAAAATAAGAGATTATATTGTTACGATTGCCTCCTGTGAGACTTTACTTATAACTACAAACTGAGCCTCAAACAAGAACAACCAACAAGGGA
Organism: Sinocyclocheilus anophthalmus; assembly: GCA_018155175.1. NCBI lineage: Eukaryota > Metazoa > Chordata > Actinopteri > Cypriniformes > Cyprinidae > Sinocyclocheilus > Sinocyclocheilus anophthalmus. The sequence continues at coordinate 3,666 of JADLZN010010819.1, read as the reverse complement.
GTCTGAGGGCGGGTGAGTAGGCTATTCATGGTGTATACTCTTAAAAAATAAAGGTGCTTCAAAAGGTTCTTCAAGCGCTGCCATAGAAGAACCATTTTTGTCTCCACAAAGAACCATTTAGTCAAAGGATCTTTAAAGAACCATCTCTATCTACCCTTTTTTTACTAATCGGAAGGGAACTCTTTTCAACACAAAGAACCTTTTGTGCTGAAACAGAAAGGTTTTTTTAGATGTTAAAGGTTCTTTATGGAACCATTTAGACAAAAAGGTTCTTCTATGGGCATCGCGACAGCAACATTATTTTAAGACGTGGAGGCTAGATTTGAAATTTCTTAAATACTGAATAATCATGGGTTAACTGTGGTAAGAAAAATGGACACACCAATTTAAACACTATGAGATCAATGAGAAATTTTGGAACAATATGGAATATATAATAATATGAGTAATTTCTTATTTATTAATATAATAATTGTATTGGTTGACACACATTTTACATTTTATATTTAAAGTATACTTCATTAAATTCACAAGTTCACCGCTAGTCACCATCCAGTCACCAGCCCAGTCCACGATCAGTCACTTACTTCATTAAGGATCAATTTCCCATGATCCCACCGCTTCACACCTGCACCGGATCCCCAATCAACACACCTGCCACCATTCACCTCATCACCTACTATATATAAGCAGTCACTATTCACACCCTCATTGTCTGATCTTGTCAAGGTTTACCCATACCTGATTCTTTTTCTACTCACCTGCATTCTCATGTCCTGACAGCTTGTCTTCAGCCTGCCAACCTGCAAAGAGAAAAAGGAACGTTGTTACTAGTGATGGGAAACTGAGGCTTTCTAAAGCGTTTGAGGCTTTCATGAAATTGTTCCCGGAAAATGGTTCATTACTCGAAGCTTTTAACACAGCGACATCTGGTGGTCAGACTCGGTTTCTCCAACCTATCTAACGAAACATTGAGGAGCAGAGGATGGTTTGAAAAAGTTTTTAATCTGTGCCAACTCGTGTCATGCGTAGTCTGGTCAATAGATTCACATATTGATCAATAATATAAATATACAAGTGTGTGATTTATAATTAATAATTGATGTGAGTAGTAGCAAAAATATTTTGGGTGAGCTGTTCGGGGTCTCTGAGACCCCAGCTAGAACATGATCAAATGCCATGGGGGGTGACGTGCAGTCAGTTTCTGTCTGGTGTTGGGTGATTCAAATATTCTTAAAAACTCTGGGATATCTGTCTTACAAGGAACAACTTACAGATAGAGAGTCACCACATGACAACAATCACATTCCTGAGACAAAAAACTGAGGAGCCCTATGCCGCCAGCTGTGGTCATAAAGCTCATGCAGGGTCAGTGAAGTGTTGAAGCAGTTCCTGTACTATCTAGCGTATCGTCTCAAGAGACTCAAAAAAAAAAAAAAACAGTGCTTAAACCCTAACTCAAACTAGCATACAAAACTATCTATGTTTTACGGGCTTTCAAGGACCAGATACCCCTGACCATTTAACACATAAATAGCTAAATCCGATAAACAGAAAGCGACAGATTAAGAGCTCCCTGTCCAGCAGAAGGATGACAGATCCACACTCGCTTGACATGGGCATGACCTCAGGACACCTCCCCTTCCCCCCCTGCATTCCAAAAAAAAGGGACACGAACTTACACAGACAATTCATAAAACAATAATTTGAAAGTATCGGAGCAATAGATTATCACAAATAATATGTTGTATGTCTTAAATATATATATATGCTTGAGTATTCATGTCAATCGGGTGAACTTAATCAGTGTTTATTTATCTTTTAGGAAATGAGGTATAATATGTGTGGAAGATATGAAGACTTAGTATTGAAGGTAAAATTGTGATAATTGCAGGACATAACTGAAATACGTGAAAAGCTGTATTTCAAACAGTAGTGTTACAAACAATATATAGAAAGTTTATTACAAAACCTGCAAAATCTTAACTTTCTCCACAGAATGCAAAATCAGGAGTAGCAAACTGCTCATGTTATGGCGTCATCAAGATCCAAACCAATCAACAGGGGGTCCCAAAAGGACGTCATCCAAACATCACCTCAGTATCCAATCAGCAACGGGGTTCCCTCAGCAGCCATCCAGGAAGCCCGTGTCAGCAACAACATCATCTCAGCTTTTCAGCTGTCAACCAAAGAACGCAAGTAAACGAACTAAATCTTATCTCTGGTGTCGAGTTACTTTAAGTAGTAAACATAAGCTAAAATTCTCTGCTTTGTGAATTCTCTCAGGTGAATTTAAATCACACGTGAAAACGAGTTAGAACTTTAAAACTTCATGCAACCCTATCAACTCTCATTCTAAAGAAACTTTATGTTTGTGTGTATGTGTGTTTTAGATTAGTTTAATGTAATCTAGAATAGCCAAAAAATTATTGTTTTAATTTATAAAGAAGTATTGTCTGGTGTCATATAATTTTAATGTTAAAACCTTTGCCAAAAGATCCTTGCTACCTAGCTCGTAGCTTACTTATGATTACTATAATAGCTTAAAACTTATCAAATCATGTATTAACCCGTGGCCAGGGAAAATACAAAGATCCAAGTTGTTAAAATATACTAAGAATCACCGGCTCGCTGGACGACCATTGATTTAAAGTGTAAACTAACAAATTTTAAATCAGTTTAATCAGGTGGACCTCGAATTTTCAGATTCGAGTCCTTTCAAAACCTGAGCTAGAAATAAAATTAATGAGTCATTCCTTATAGGAATTAACGACTTCAATGAGTTAAATTCCTTACATATGGTGGAGAAAATAGCTGGCAAAGATTTGACTTAAAAATTAATGACACCAAGATATTATTGTGAATCTTGTCTATTTTTATCCGGAAAAATAGAGTAGATATAGAGAAACAGAGTTTGTGAGCTATTGCACCTGTTATTAGAGCATACCAGCATGTTGAATGTTTGAATGTGAAACTCGAGTGTTGTTTAGAATTTAACTGCAGTAAAAATGTTTAAATATTGTCCACTGAGACAAAATAAGTCGCGTCAGAGCGCACAAGAAAGAAACAAGTGTATTCCTCGTTTACTTTCTGTAAAAAGGCCTTCATAGTCGATTTGTTGGTGCGTGTTCCACTTCCAAATGAGTCTATGATAAATAATTCTCCAGGCTTCAGAAGATTAACCTAGCTAGTTAATGCTCTTGCCATTTAATTCACTAAAAACTAGTGAACTTGAAACGCGGTACTCCGAGAGGGTGTCCGAACGATTGTTACTTTTGGGAGAAAAATGAAATTGTGGTTAAATCCACGTGTTTTTGGCTGTATAAATATGTGCTGATATCCGCTGAAGATATCAATGACAGTGAATTAATTACAGTAAAGCTGTACATTAATTTACCTCACTCTAACGAGTGAGTGTTACACAGCGCTATAAAGATAAGAATCTAAAGAGTGCTTTTTTGGTTGTTCAGTGTGGAATGCGCCGCCATTTCCACACAAAAAACGTAAACTGTATATAGCCATAAGACCGTGTGTAGCACAGGCCAGTTATTACAAAGTACGTTGGCCATAGTAACAGCCGTAGCCCGGAAGTCCTAAGAAACCTTTTCTGGGGTAACTTTCAGTCCACCAGCGCCATTTTGAGCTGTTTGTAAACAAACAGCCAAG
>JADLZN010010817.1:0-96529 GCA_018155175.1 Sinocyclocheilus anophthalmus | reverse complement strand
GACATAATAGCTGTCTGTGGATGAGGCCAAACATTGAGCAAAATGGCAAAGCGATCGATGTCAAGACAGAGAACCAGACGTAATGTATTTTACTCCACATGAGTCAGGCACACATCATCTCTTCCACAGCTCTCTGTGAATCCATCACTCACAGTCTTCCTTCTCAGCTGCTGAAACCATTAACAGTAAACAGGATGAGAAAATTCTGTGTGACTAACCTGTGTGCAAGAGCCAGGAATATATCCTTATTGGGCAGTAATGCATTCAAAACAGGTTCTTACGGAAACGCTGTTCCCCCTGCAGGGGCTTTACCTCGAGTGTTGATGTCACCGGTTAAGAATCCCCACTTGTTGACGAACGTATAGAAAGTTAATTAGTGACAAAAGCCCTCAGACACACAGAAAGAGAGAGAGAGAGTGACTCCTTGACTCGGATGAGTGGCCTGTCCTGGAATGTGGCCCCTGGGGACTTAAGAGACCCCGCTGAGTCACACACATGACATCATCAGTCTATGGTGAGGAAAGGACTTGTGCCTCACAGCTTACTCATCGACCCACCCATAGACCCCCCATAAAGATTTACCCTCACCTCTCCAAGGGTTTGGGGTTCTGCGTATGTCTTTCTAAGTGAATATTGATATTGATTCAAACACGTAGTTACAATACTACAACAGCTGAACAACCCCCACAGGCATCATTACTCTCACTCAAATACTCTGCGTTCTGACTATATTTTCTTCCTATTATAGCCATAACCCAAATGCCCTCCCAGAATATTCAGGGAACAAACTTTGCGGGTATGGCAGATTGTTTATGCTTAAAGGGAAGTGGATGGGCCAGGATCGGATCTTTCCACACGGCCGATGACAGTGAAATCTTGTGTGGTATGCAATATAATCCATTAGTATTGAGTTTGAAAATATTTCACTGGTCATAACTTTGGTCTGAAAACGTCCTAGGAATAGCATTGTTGAGATGGCGCTGTGAAGTTGGGGAAATTTTTGGTCTTTTTAAACATATTAAACCATTTGGTTAGTTCTTTGGTTATTTGAAACAAGAACTTTCTTTTTTGTTTTTACAATCGCAGACTATGTTCCCAGAAACATTGGGAATTTTTTTTTTTTATGTAGACGGTGCTTCCAAACTATTTTCTATGCAATGAAAGTGGATGGGGACTGGAGCTGTTGAGCTGCAATGATAAACAAATCAAATGTGCATTTCTGCATATTCAAATTCGTTTGGTTATTTCTTTGGAAATTAATTTCTAAAGTTGGACTTTTCAGGTTTTAGCTTTTACAACTACAAACTAATGTTTCGAGAACATTCAGTGAAACAAACATTTTTGTTTGTCTTTATTATGGTGTGTGGGTGGTGGTGTGTGTGTGTGTGTGTGCACGGAGGCAAATAGTCCAACCTACTCTTTCTATACAATGAGAGTGGTAGGGAATGCGCACCCCCATCTGATAGCCGCCACGATGACAAACAAACACACCCCACATGCTTCCTGGCATAATCAGAACCTTTGGTGGCCCTCTAACCCACTGGTCTCATCCCTAGGTGTTCTACCCACTTCACAAAACCACAAACTAATGATCCCAGAACATTCTGGGAACCAACATTTTTTTTTGTTTTGTTGGTAGAGTATCCAAACTGCTCTTTTTAATTATGTTTTCATGGTCCTTCTTTATAGTCCCTATTCACTTTAATTTTAAAGAAAAGAGCAGCTTGAACATTGTGCCAAACATCTCCTTTTATGTTCCACAAAAGAAAGAAAGTCAAGCACATCTGGATTTTATTTTAGGTGCACTATACCTTTAAGAAAACTGATCTTTGATCAGACTGTTAAAGTTCTTATCCATAACACTCTTTATCGACTCCTGCATCAGCGTCGTGGAATGTAATACACTTACTGTGCAGAAATGTCATTTTACGAGAACCTGAGCAGTGACTCAGGCGTTACTATGTGTCATTTTATGTTTACGTGTGTAAAAGTGCCCTGACCCTTCCTTAAGTGAGTGACAGTCAGCTGTATTATTACTTTAGTCTGGCATTTACCATCTGTATCTCTCTCACTTGTCTCTCACCTCAAAAGCAAACTGCCAAACTGCCAACTACTTTGTCTCTTTCTATTTTCAATTGCATTCCTTTCTGCTGAGGTCACAGGGTGTGTGACATCTCATGTTTGTGTGTTTGCAGACAGGCAGTTTTATAAAGAGCACCAAGCCTGTGAATTTATTTTGCATGAAAACTGTGTTTGAAACACATTAACTGGCTGTTTTGCTGCAGCTGGTGCAGTCAAGTTTATCTGCACTGAAAGCTGAAGATATATTTAACAAGTTTCTCTCTCTCCTTCCCTTACAACATAGGAAACTGCAGTCTAATGATAACAGGCATACAGACAATAGGCTTCCACACACTCACACAGACACACACTGTACTACTATAGCCAGAGGAGGTCAACAGGCCTTGTATAGACGCGCCAAGTCCTTGTTCGGCTAACCACGACACGCACACACATACCAGTGATGGCCTGGACATGGCACAATGTGGAAATAGCAGCAGAGTTTCAGAATGCTGCACAAATGTGGAATAAAGAAGCGTGACGTCAAGCAGAGACGGGGATTTCTTCTGTGTGAAATTCTGGCTAATTTGTTCCTTGGGACAGAATTTCCAATGTTTTTCTGAAATGCCATTGAGCAATGGAGAATGGAGACTGTCCTGTCAACATCAGCAGATGGCAGGTCAGCGGAGCCGAGGTCAAATCTCAGTCCAGCCGATGGACTGAAAATTATGGATTATGATGGATGAATAAATGTAAAACTAGATGGTAGGATTGAGTGGATAGACTAGCTAAAAATATAAAGTTGAAGATAAGGGCAGATGTAAGACCCACGAAGGAAATTAGTAGATACTGAGGTATCACTCCGATCCGGACAAAAGCACTGACGCCCTCTCTGGATCACATCCCTTAGGCCTTTTACCTACCTTCATTTGACCCGCGATTATTCCTACCCCTACCCACGGGCGGGGGAGGAACACGAGCTGCGACACTAGTCTTCTGTCCCCGTCTCTGATCCTCAAACTGAGACAGGCCAGGACCCCTGGGTTGTTCAGGCTCAGACCTGGACTTCTATCCCGGTCTTCAGCCGGTCAGCCTGATATGCTTGGTGCATCACCATCGTGTGCAATGAAGCGGCAGCCCGACCAGCTGCTGCTGCGTATGCCATGGTATCCGAGCGAGATGTCAAGGAAGGGATTCTTAGAGGACGTCTCACCCATAGAGTGATAGCTGGCCAGCGTCTCTCTATAGTGGCATCTTCTCATAACTGCTTTTGCGCATCGCATCGATGTTGGTATAACTTGTATGCTGGAATAGATGGATGCGTGAGGAAAAAACGGCCCCTTCCATTCCTTCTCAATCTCTGTATAGAAACAGGAAGAAAGGAAGGCTCACCTTAGCTGGAGGGTTATGGCCAGAAAAATAACGTTCATCGAGATATTTCGCGACATCACTTTCTTCACCCGCTTCACAGCAAATAAAGCCTCGCCGTGGCGCGATCCATAACATTCAAAAGCTCATCATACGCAGGGCAGGAGGATTGGGAAGGCTCAGCCTCTGCTTCTTTGCTCTCCTCAGCTATTTCCTGTTTTTGCTGTGCTGATCCCAGCAGAGCAATGGCCCCTGAATCAGACAATGTTAATGAAATAACATCATCCTCCAGCGGCTCACTCTCGTGCACAGCCGACGATCACGAAAGGGAAACCCCCCTTCAAACTCATCGGCCAGATCCACCTGCGATCCCCACGAGCTCATTCCCTTCCGTGCCTCAGCAGTGGCGGGTCCTGAACCGCGGGAAGCAGATGGCTGCCCCTCTTTCCTTGAAAAGAGAGACAAACGAGAGCAGAGTTTTCCTTTGAAAAAAACGCTCGCAGTGCACGCCGATTGCACCCTCGGAGACATCGCGTGCATGCTCTCCGCCCAAACAAATAACGCATAGATCGTGTGTCATCAGATGTTAAACAACGTCAACACGGATGCACACATCCTTAAATGCTTTGCTAGTGCTCGCCATAATGAGATAAATAGAGATCGCTCTTACCACAGAAATGCACGCTTCAAACAAAACAGTCAATGAAGAGAATGATGTGTGCTCCCGACGCCTATTTATACTACAGTCGCACCGGTAGTGACGTCATGGCTGTCGCCGGCCAACTAGTTGGTGTTTTTTCAATGTATGCTTCAGACACGGGTCACGACGTTCCCCATAGCGACCCCTAGATGACGCAGTTCAAACTTCCCATGAAAGGGAAGTATGTATGTGTAACAGCTCAAGCTAATTCTGTTTTTTAATAGAGTTTCTAAAGACTTGAATGTGTTTTAAGACAATTTTGTTTCCCACCATACAAATAAGTGACTTAAAATCAGTAATGTCGAATATGGGTTGAATAATTATGACATAGCTGAATAATTTTGATTGCAACTGTATAGAGTTATATTATAGATTAACCCTACTGCCCAACTGTATACTGTATACAAAATCAAAATTAGAGAACAAGGAGTCAAAGAGCAGTTTTTTAAGTATATTTCATAAATTAATTGTATTCTGAAGCACAGTATAAAAAACTTAAATGAGATATTTGAAAAAGAACTCTGAAAATAAGAGAACACTTACAGATACCTCCAAGTTATTGGTGTTAATCTTGCACCTGGTGCTATTTTCCTGACAAACCCTATTTAACTGGCAGCATTCCTCTAATTTTCACTGAGATTGCAAGATGGCGGGCTGCACTGAAGGAGGCGGTTCAGATGAAGGCAAAAGGGATGAACCTTTTAGCCATTGCAAGAGAAATTGATCATTCCAAATCTGTGGTTTCTAGAATATTGCAGCTTTACAATGACAATAATTAATTCAAGTCCCCCAAAAAGTCTGGTCATCCACATAAGACAAATGCACAAGAGGACAGAATAATGCGGAGATTCTCAATGGGGAATTGATTCAACACTGCAGCTGGAATTGCTCGCAGGTCAGTGCTGAACAGGGTAAAGATCTGTCTCAGGTTGTTTAAGAGAAGTCAGACTGAAAGCGCACTCTGCAGTGACCAAGCCTCTCATCAGCAGAATGAATCAAAAGGCTAGACTCACCTTTGCTGAGGAGCATGTTGTGTGGAGAGAGGAAAACTGGTCCAAAGTTCACTTCCGTGACGAAAGCAAGTTTAATTTATTTGGGTCTAATGGGAAACATTATGTTAGTTATCAAACTGGGGAAAGACTGAACCAATGGTGTGTAAAGAAGTCAGTGAAATGTGGAGGAGGAAGTGTCATGGTTTGGGGATGATTTCTGCAGCCATAGTTGGGCCTCTTATACAGATACAAGGCAGGGTGAATGCAAATGCTTATCAGAACCTCCTTCAGCAACATGCAGTTCTTCCCTGCAAGATTCTACCAATTCAGCTTGCATGCATGACAATGTCCGCCACACTGCAAAACACGTTACAAAAATAAGCAAAGACATTGCAATAATGAAATGGCTGGCCAGAGCATGATCATATATCCAATGTTATTTAATTATTTTCTCGTGGATTTAATTGCCCCGCAGGTGTGCTGAAGTCATTCAAAGCAAAGGCCTCTACAATTCCTACTAATTTTTGACAGCTGTAACCCTCCAAAAGTTTAGTTTTTCGTGCTACAGTGGTTACTGTTCTCTAATTTTGATCACTGTGTTTTCCACAAAATAAACTTTTTTTAGTTGTTGTTGAAATGCATTGGTTATTTTGTAAAATGTTAGTATAACAGTGGTATACCAACAGTGTGGGGAGGCTACTTTAGGAAAGGTAAATAGGTGAAAGATTACAAGTTAACTTATTTAAAATAATAAAGTAATTGGAAAAAAGTTACTGTTACAAAGTAATTAGGGGGGGGGAGGCCTATGTGTAGTAAATGAAACCGCATGTCTGCGTCATTAATTTCCACGAGGGGCGGACTGGGAAAAAAATTATTTCAGGCTGGGAAATCTCACATTCATACACCCACAACATATTCTGAAACATGGACAACCCTATTTTTTTTGTATGGACCTCACATAAAAAAAGGTTTAAATACTTAGGCTGGGGACATGCAAAATAATTAAAAGCTCCTGAACTGCACCTTCACTTCCATTTTAATTTTCAGTCTCTTTATTTTGCCCTGAAATCTATCTCTCTCATGACTTTAATACTCAAGCTTTAACAAAACTATACTTTCTAAATTGCCTACATGTCAAAATTAGTACATCACCACAATTATCTTTATAGAAAAATCCTACTGAACATGAGTCATGTTTTTCCCTTACAAAAATTAACCATGCTTTTATTATAGTAAAAGTACAGTAACCATGTTTTTTTTGATTGTTTTTTTGGCAAATGAATTACCATTTGTATTTATTTTTACTACAAATTCCATGGTTAAACTATGGCTAGTGTAGCAAAAACCATGGTTAATTTGTGGTTTCCATGGTTTAACAATAGTAACCATTGTCTTTGGATTTATAGTAAAATCATGATTCAATCTGTATGTGTACGTTAAAAGTCCCATTCCGGCAGCAAGAACGATCCTGAACTAAATGAAGATTAATGTCTTGGGATATGATGTGTTTATTGGATCAATCAGATAAGAGTAACTGGAGAGTCAGCGAGAGATTACTCTTTTGATTGGCTACAAGAAGAAGGTGGACATTCCTAGTTTGGAGTGTTACAAAAAAACAAAACATAAGCAAATAGTTTTTGGATATGATATCTTGTTTCGTATAAATTTTGTTTTTCCATATCCATGTTCAGAAGTTGAAACAGTTATATATGCAATGGTAACAATGAAAAATGTTCAGGCACAGTGCTCACTCAGGCTGTAAATAAAAGAGATTTGCACTTTGTTACACAATGGTGTCTTGATTGTTTTCTGGGGATACAGATGTGGACATAATTTTTTTCAAAAAGAGCTTAATGTTCAAAGATAATATCTGGTTATTATATTTATTGGTTCCTCCTAACCCCAAATAGCTAGAAGAAATCTAAAATGCAAGCCAAACCAAAGCTCGGGTCTTAGGAGGATAGTGTAGAAACAGGAAAATGGGAGTGCCATAAACCATCAAATATATAACATCCAATCAAATTACCTCATCTTTTGCAGTCAAATCTGACTACATGCACACACACAGCATGCATATGTTAGGATGGTTGCAGAGTATGCTGCTTTAGCAAATAGCACTACCATTCAATGTATCTTTAAAGTAGGTTTTTTAGCACTTAATAGCATGAAGAACAGACTGTACATAGAGATTGATTTAACAGAAACATACCCTGTGCGAGTTCTTGTTTTTAATATTAAAATATGAGCAGAAGGCAATTTTCTATGAATTCCAAAGGATTGCAAATTTGATATTGATTTTATACAACAGTTCAAAAAAATAATATAGAATATTACGTGACATACATTTTAAACACAGTATTGTCAATATTGTTTGTTATAATTTGCAACAAAACAATAATAGTTCCAACGAAATCGGCAACAGAACTGGCATGCATCTTCAGGCAACATACAGCAGTGTTTGGTTAGTGAACGAATTTGCAGCTTTAAATGATTCAGAGAGTCAGTGATTAATAACCCATTCATAACTACAGCCAGTTGCTTAACTGCGAATGAATATATGGCGTAATCAAAGAGTATAGAAGCCCAAGAGGGGAAACTCAATAGAACGCTCCATAGCAACAGTTGCACCCATGACGTGAATGTGCCGCCGCCATTTTGGACTGAAAACTACACAAAAACGCCGTAGAATAATAGGAGCCAGTGGCAGCGCACCACCCTTACAATAACAAATTTAAAGTGTATATATATATATATATATACTAATATATATATACACATAGTATTATATATATATATAATATATACTATATTATCTTATATATAGACATGTATCTATATTTGTTATACTAAATATAAAGATTAAAGATAGGTCCCCTCCACCAATTGACTAGACTGTTTCATACTGCTTACTGTTTGCCAAGTAAAAAGATAAAATTACTGCAAACCCTTTACTTACCCATATCTATGTTCTATCGTACATTTTCCTTGTTAAATTAAAAACTTATGGTCGTGAAATTACCAGATGTGATGTTTGGTAGTGATTTAATAGAGGCAGACACAGTCATATATATTTATTCACAATGTTGATTTTTAAATAAAAAATAAATTAAAAAAAAGATTACACACTCATTAATATTTATTAAAAAACACTGATTCAATATCAAAAATATGAACAACTTGCAAACATTGTATCAAGGACTCCACCAACTATTGTGAGGTTTCTGTCATTTCTGTCATGTATCAAGTGCACACATTTATCTGAAAATAGTAATAGATCAAAATCAAATAAGCAATAGAGATCAAATACATCAGCAGCAATTGTGTTAGAGAAGAGATTATAAGACAGATAATATGTCTGTACTGTATCAAGTGCACACATTTAACATTAACTGTACATAGTAATAGAGGAATAAAGTGGAAGTGGTAGTAAAAGATCAAAACTATCAGCAGCAATTGTGTGTTCGTGTGAGAGAGAAAAAAAATCTAAAAGAGATTGTAAGACATAAGAAAGGAGTAGAATGCTTGCGTTTCGCCCACTTGCTCTCTCGCATCTTCTACCGACTTTCAGTCGTTTTCAGTCCAAAATGGCGGCAACGCCTCCGCAGTGCCATCTATAGACCGTTGCCCTTATCACTACAGAGTTTTGCCTCTTGGGCTTCTATACTCTTTGGTAATGTTTCGCTCATTAAGACAGTGATTTGCTGCCACCTACTGGCAGTTTTAGTTTAGCATCTACAAGTATCACTTAGTTTTGCCATCATTTATTGCTTTATTTAATATATTAATAATACAATTCACTAGCAAGGACCACACCACATTGTGAATGTAGGGAAGTAATCTTTATTGTATAAATGTAGGGAAGAATGGGGAGGGGAAGGATGGGAAAAGGGGAAGGGATGATAACAGGTTGATCTGGACGTCCGATGTTGGTGGCCCGGAGAGACTTAGGACGAGGGTATTGTCTCGTTTATGTGTGGCCGAGCGATTCAACCTAGAAGGGAAGAGAGAGATGTTAAGGATGGTTAATGGATGAGAAAGGGAAGGGAAGGGTGGATTCGAGAGAACGAGATGAACCGTGCTGAAGGGTCGGCCTGATATAAGTAAGTTCTGGGAAGTGAGATGGTGGCTGAGTGAGGTGTGGCCCAGCTCCCGAACCTCAGTTAACTAGTTAACTCCCTTTAATGGAATTTTAAGAATGACATAAAACATGACATTCAATTAATAAGGCTAGAAAAACTTTGCTTCTATAAAGGTCAAATATGCACCTGTAAATCAATTTAAGGGGGTAAATATTGTCCCTTAATGGAAAAGATGTGACTGTGGTGTAAGTGGAAGAGTGGGGTATGCAGAAGAATGTTAAATACCCCAGGGGGTATGGCACTGTAAAAGGTTTGAGAACCACTGCCTTATGTATTGCTTAATACAGAGCAGTGTGTACACAAATAATGTTCAGATTTAAACCTATTGTAATGCATTGTGTACAGAACAAATAGGGATAGCTCACTTAGCTTGAGTTACTGATACCAGACAGACTTCACGAAGGCGATTGACATTTCACAACTAGCGCTTTATTCTCCATGGAACTCGTGTAACTGTCTGTCACAAACGTTGTGCCGCACTGCACTCACTTCCACCTATTTTGAAAAGTAGTCAACGAAGACGATTAGATATTCGTTGCCACTCTGCATACAGGGAAGGGGACCCACAAAATCCACTCCTGTATATTCCCAGGGTTTCATTGGTTTTATCAGAACCATCAGGCCTGCCGGTTTTCTTTGGCTCGGCTTCATCAACTGGCACACAGGACACAATATAACATATCTTTTCACATCTGTCGCCATTTTGGGCCAAAAAAACCTTTGCCTCATCCTGGCCAGCGTTTTTGTCACACCCAGGTGGCCAGCTGTAGGATGGTCGTGATAATATTTAAGTACAGTGGGTCGAATTACTGTTGGGACATATAACTCAAGCTGCTTCATTGGGTGGAGACTGCAGGTTACCTTAGGGTCCCTGAAATACCATGGGACTATTTGAACCATCATGAATGACATGTTCTTTGTCTGTGCCGCCCCCTTCAAGGTTTCGAAGAAGACCGCCAACCACTGGGTCACCATTTTGCAATGGCCTCAACTGCACTCTGTCTGTGATCGTGACTGAGGAGAGACTGCGCAGATCCAACCCAGCTATGACAGCATGCGGTGGAAGGATATCAATAGGGCCCTCACAAAGCGGCAGTGGGCTGCGTTATAAAGCGTCTGGAACTTTATTCTGAACACCTGGCCTGTGGTCGATATTGAAGTAAAAATCTTGTAGACGCAAGGATCATCTCACCAGTCGTCCAGAGGGGTTGGGGCAGTTCATCAGCCACCTCAGGCTGTTGTGGTCAGTATAAATGGTTACATGAAGGCCCTCGATGTAAGGTCTGAAATGTTCCAGAGCCCAAATCACTCCCAAACACTCTTTCTCAGAATCAGAATCAGAATCAGAAAGAGCTTTACTGCCAAGTGTGTTTACACAATACGAGGAATTTTTCGTGACAGAAGCTTCCACAGTGTAACAGGATGACAGTGACAGAACAAAAAACAGATAATAAAAAAATAAAAAATAGAACAAGTAAAATAAGGAATAAAAAAATATACAAATAGACAGTTGTATGTACAGGTATAATATGTGCAAATTTGAAATGTAAATAAAAGTATGTGTGTTAAATAAATAATGTATAGTGATAATATGTGTGTTCCACAGTTATTAAGTGTTCATGAGATGGATTGCCTAAAGGAAGAAACTGTTCTTATGTCTGGCTGTTCTGATGCTCAGTGCTCTGTAGCATCGACAGATGGCAACAGTTCAAAGAGGAAGCTGACTGGGTGTGAGAGGTCAAGAATGATTTTGCCAGCTCTTTTACTCACTCTGGATGAATACAGTTCTTGGAGAGTAGGGAGGGTTGTACCAATGATTCGCTCAGCAGTCCGGACTACACTCTGTAGTCTTCTGAGGTCAGACTTGGTAGCTGAGCTGAACCAGACAGTAATAGAAGTACAGAGGACAGATTCAATAATGGCGGAGTAGAAATGTTTCAGCAGCTCCTGTGACAGGTTGAACTTCCTCAGATGGCGAAGACCCCCTCCGTACAACTCTGCTGGGCTGTTTTAACACATGGAGTCTCGGGAGCGTTCCACGTCAGGTCCTGAGGCGGATTGTGGTGCCAAAACCTTAATGACTCCACTGCTCAGTCACAGTGCTCACTGTCTACCATGATGGTGAGTGGGGGGACATGCAGGGGGGTTATCTGAAGACACCCACGGTAATCTCCACGAGTTTCGCGTCCAGCAAGCCACGCTATCAGGTTGTTGAGACTGCACCAGGCAGCCAGCTCTTTAACCTCATGTCTGTAAGCATACTCGTCACCGTCCTGAATGAGGCCGTTGAGTGTGGTGTCGTCTGCAAACTTCAAGAACTTGACAGAGGGGTCTTTAGAGGTGTAGTTGTTGGTGTACAGGGAGAAGAGCAGTGTGGAGAGGACGCAGCCCTGAGGAGCTCTAGTGCTGATCATACGGGTGCTGGATGTGTATTTCCCAGCCTCACTAGCTGCTGCCTGTTGATCCACTGACAGACGGAGGTGGGCACGGAGATCTGAGTTAGTTTGGGCAGGAGGAGGTGTGGGATGATGGTGTTAAAGGCCGAGCTGAAGTCCACGAACAGGATCTTCACATAAGTCCCTGGTCTGTCTAGAAGTTGCAGAACATAATGCAGTCCCATGTTTCCTGCATCGTCCACAGACCTGTTTGCTCTGTAGGCAAACTGAAAAGGATCCAGTAAGGGTCCAGTGATGTCCATCAGGTAGGCCAGGACTAGTCGCTCAAATGACTTCATGACCACAGACATTAAAGCAACAGGTCTGTAGTCATTAAGTCATGTAATTTTGGATTTCTTTGGGATGGGGTGATGGTGGAGCGTTTGAAGCATGAAGGGGTTTCGCACAGCTCCAGTGATCTGTTGAATTTCTGTGTGAAGATGGGGGCCAGCTGGTTAGCACAGGATTTCAGACAGGCTGGTGGAACACAATCTGGGCCTGGTGCTTTTTTCCTTTTCTGCTTCCGGAAAGACCTGGCGCACCTCCTGTAACGACTTTCCACACTGATGCCGAGTCGCTGGAAGAGAATTTAATCTTTATTTTTTCAGAATAATTCTCTTTGCCACTCTGATCTCCTTTTCAAGTGTGTATTTAGCCTGTTTATACAAAACATTATCCCCCTTCCTGTAAGCATCATCTTTGGCCTGACAGAGCTGTCTGAGCTTTGCAGTGAACCACCATTTGTCATTGTTGTAAGTTAAATGAGCCCTGGTAGGAATGCACATATCTTCACAAAAACTGATATAAGATGTTACAGTCTCTGTGAACTTGTCCAGATCGGTGGCAGCAGCTTCAAAAACACTCCAATCAGTGCGGTCAAAACAAGCTTTTAAATCCTGCACTGCTTCATTAGTCCATCTTTTTACAATCCTTAATACAGGTTTAACTGATTTCAGTTTCTGCCTGTAGGTCGGTACAAGATGAACCAAACAGTGATCAGAGAGCCCCAAAGCTGGCCGTGGAACAGAGTGATATGCAATCTTTATTGTGGTGTAACAGTGATCCAATATATTACTGTCTTTGGTGGGACATGTGATGTGCTGTCTGTATTTTGGCAGTTCTCGGGAAAGATTTGCTTATTAAAGTCACCGAGAATGATTAAAACAGAGTCCGGATGTTGTTGTTCTGTCTCTGTAATTTGATCAGCGAGTTTCTGTAAAGCTGAGCTCATGTGCGCTTGCGGAGGAATATAAATACTGACGAGAATGAATGAGCAAAACTCCCGCGTTTGGGGGATAGCTAGAAAGTTAGCAGATAAGGCTTACAGTATGAAGTTAATTTGTCTCTGGTAAAACTGATTGCAGGGATATAACTAAAAAACAGGACAAACTAACAAAAACAACTGCAGAGCACGCCACAGAGGCAGCCATCAGCATCGGCGCCATCTTGAAATTTTCTCCGGCGTTGAGTACGGTCTTTCGGCTTTGCGCAATGTTCTGCTTGCAAAAGCAACAACTACATCTCATAAGCCATAAATCTGGGAGGCACAGAATGGGTTCAGATGTAAGGCAGTTTTTCAAGTAATCCATCGAAGCTTGACAACTGTCGTCCCAGCTGAATGGGGTTTCCTTTCTGGTGAGTTTAAAAAGTGGCTCCGCTTTTTCGGCATAATTTGGAATGAACCGTCTGTAGTAGCTTGTGAGGCCGAGAAAACCTCTCACTTGTTTCACATCAGTCAGTGTTCCAAAATCTGTAGCTGCTTCCAGCTTTTTCGGGTCAGGAGAAACACCATCCGGAGTGTCCCTGTATCCTAGAAAGACAAGTTCACTCAAGCAGAACTGACACTTATTCAGTTTGAGAGTAAGACCAGCTGACTTTAGTCTCAACAGGACTTCTCGGAGGTCTTCCAAGTGCTGCTCAAATGTCGGAGATTCAACGATGATGTTGTCAAGCTACACTGCGCAGCACTTATAGATCAAGCCAGCGAGGACATTGGTCGTTCCCCTTTGAAATGCAGCTGGGGCGTTACAGAGTTCAAAAGGGAGAACTGCGAAAGCTGTCTTTGGTCTTGACTGTTTCTCCACTGACGTCTGCCAGTACCCTTGAGCCAGATCAAGAGTCGAAAGAAATTTTCCACGAGACAGGAAATCCAATGATTCGTCGACTCTGGGCAGTGGGTATGAATCCTTAAGTGTCAGGTGATTAAGGCCTCTGTAGTCTACACAAAACCTGTGGTCTCCACATGGCTTCTTGACAATTACTACAGGTGCTGCCCATGGACTGGAAGAGGGTTCGATGATGTCTTCTTCCAGCATCATCTGAATTTGATCCTCAATTATTTGTTTCTTAGCTGGTGAGCTCCGGTATGGTGGGAGGTGAACTGGTTTCGCATTACCAGTGTTGATTTCGTGCTCGCCCAATGAGGTATGCCCCAGGTGTCTGTCAAACAAGCTCACAAAGTCTTTAAGAAGGTCCAATAATTAATCTTTTTGTTCTGTTTTCAGACAAGCCATCTCAACTTTATCATCCAAGGCAGACTGGCAGACATCCAAGAACATCAAGCTTCCAAGCTCAGGTGCTTCCAACCACTCACTCAAAACCTCTTGTGGTGTAGATTCATCGAGGTTCACTGTTCTTGATGGGATGTGAATCCTAACCGACGCTCGTAGCATAAAATCCATCCCTAGGATGAGTGAAGAGGATAGATCAGGGATAATGACAAACCGATGGTTTAAATTTTTACCCTGGAGGCCAATGTTTAACCAGACAATACCAGTCAGTGCAAACAGCACTGTTGGCAAGCTGAATTGGGGGAAAAGTCCAAGGTTGAACCTTCTGAGAATGTTTCAAGACATCAGAAATCATATTTGTATGAACTGCCGAAAGTGAGGCACCTGTGTCCAGCACTGCGTCAGTGGCCTTGTGACAGAAATTGACTTTAACAATAAAAGGTGTGCGATAGCCAAGATACAAAGAACTTTCAAGAGAATCAAATGATAATAACTAACAAAGTAAGAAAAAAAACAGAAACCAGTACCTCTTCAGACTTTCAGTTCCAGGGGTCACATTGGTCTTCGAATGGCTGACCTTGAAGCAACCCTTCAGGACTCTGTCACGGTGGTGGGGGGGATAGATGAGAGGGCCCTTATCATGATCTGACAGGTTGTTCCACAGCATGACAATCTCATCCACCTTACTCTGAGTGACAAACCCCTGATGGCGCAGGTCAACCAGACTGTCGGCCAGCCTAATGACGTGGACTCATAACCAGCTTGGCCATCTGGTCCCACACTCTCCATCTGTACATGAAAAGAAATTAATAAACTGCTCTGTTATCAATGTCAAATAAACTTACCAAAATTAAAGGATTTTTTCAGTCAGTCAGCCATTCATCATTACAAAATAAACCCTAAATGAAATATCAACATCATCACACACACCATAAAATCTCAGTGTGTTTATGGATTAATTTACCTGTTTCTGAGTGGACGAGGCAGGAGAGGAAGACTCGGCTGCTGATGATGAGGACTGACCAGGAGGTTGTAGGGCCGCTGTCTGTTCCTGAGGGGGCTGCAGGTCATTGCCCTCGAGTTCCATAAATTCAATGGGCTCATCAAGGCACAGATCCTCAAACCCCTCATCACCCTCCAGATCACCCTGTAGGTCTTCATCCCGAATCCCATCTGGAATGTCAGGATCTACACCTAGGTCTTCCTCAAACGCTCTGCTGGTTTGGGAATACAAGTATTCCACACCAATGAGCTCTCCTGTAGCAATACAGAGTGTATCACATAGATGTTTTAATAACACATGGGATAAAAACCGCTAAATTAGAATGTCTGCGTGATCAATACCTGTGTATTCACCGGGGCTGGTGTAATCCTGAGCCAGTTTCAGACCCAAAAGCTGCTGGCTCAGTGCATTACAGTACTGCAGCAGCTGGCCGCCATGCAGTTGAAGGTGCCAGCAGGGAGATCTGCTGTGACCCCACGGCCTCGTTCCACGGCACAAGTCATTCCAACAGGTACATTTGAAAATGCAAGGCATTTGCACTTGTACCTAAAAACAAATTCAGAAATGATGTAGCGTCTGGACCAATCAGACACACCATTTTTCATTTGATTTAACAAATCAATTATTCATTAGATTAACAAACGTTCACAGACCCCTCACCCTTAGTTTAAGTGTTTATGTAGTTAATAAAGTCTTACTTGTATCACACTTGACGTTGTTCATTGTTTGCTCATAACTGGAGTCACTTAATCATGCAGATTTATGCTACAAGCTCTTTGTAGAATTGTACAGTAAGAAAGTTATTTCCCTTAACCAGGAAATTAACGTGCTTTAATTGACAGACAGTTGGCCCTGAGAGGTCAAGTAAATATCTACAGCGGATCTGAATATTTATAATTAATTATGAATAATTAATCATAACTAGTTATATTTCCCCAATGAGCTGATTCGCTACAATGATCACCATGAAAAAAAAAACATACAGTGCAAACACACAAATAAACAACAAACGCTATTTTTGAGTAATGCAAACCTGGCACGAAGCAATTCAAGTGCAGGTGGAACGACTCCAGGGATGTTGAGTCACGTGCACAGTGGTACACGGGTAGAATGACCCCAACCTTGGTCACCTGTCCTGTCTTCCTGTACAGCTGTACACCTGGCGGGTCCTGGATGCACTGTACGTGGTGCTGCTGGGTCCGCCAGATCTCCTGCATCCTCTCCTGGTCAAGGAGCTCGATGCCCATGGTGTCCCCAGCAAAGTCTTTAAGCAGCTTCTCAATTAGCTGCTCAGTCTCTTGTGCCCCTTGAGTGCGGCGGCGGCAATGCTTTGCCAGTTCTTAAGGAGTGGGCTGGCAGCCTGTCGACCGCTTGGCCTCCTTTAGCCTCTCCACATCTGAAGCATCCCATTGGAAGATGCAAGCGGTGAGGCGTTTCATGAAGGGGCCATAAAGCGGGTGGCTGTCTGTGGTCACTCCTACTGCAAACCTCCGCATGAAGTGCCACACGACCAGCCTGACAATCAGCTGGTCCCACTCACTAAACATTGGTGCCGCCTTTCCTTTCCTGGTGGCAGAGCAACAGTCACGGTCCACATTGAGGACTTGGGAGGAGCTTCTCCAGCTCTCCGGTAGCGCTCCACGAGTCCAGAGCACATGGGAAGCAGGCCGTCACCCTCTGCCTCAGTGAGGACACACATGAGGACCTGCCCAAACTCATTTCCGACATCTGTGACCCATGCCGCTGTGCCAGCAGCCTCACCAGCCAGTTTCTTAGTGACTTGAAATAGGATGAAAAGAATTATTCATGTGGAAAGACCTGTCAGTTTACATTGAAAAAAATATCATTTTGTAACAGAAAAAAAACATGAAAACCAAAGGGTGATGTAGCCTACACCTATCTCTACTAATGGTGATGTTATGTGCATGTGTCTT
The DNA here is from genome assembly GCA_018155175.1 of Sinocyclocheilus anophthalmus. Classification (NCBI taxonomy): domain Eukaryota; kingdom Metazoa; phylum Chordata; class Actinopteri; order Cypriniformes; family Cyprinidae; genus Sinocyclocheilus; species Sinocyclocheilus anophthalmus. Next base: position 79,387 of record JADLZN010010817.1, on the reverse strand, counting down.
GTTACCTTTTTAGTGGAATCAATTTTCAGGATGGTTCCATAGATAGAAGTCACCCTGGCCTTTAGTTCCGGCAGCCGTGTCAGTACGTCTTTGGAATAAACTGACAGCAGCCATGCCAGACAAGGCACAGGTACCATCTGAGGCAGCGAGACTGCTAGGGTCTGTGGCATAGTCCAGGAACTTCCCAATCACAGAGAGATAATGGGTTGTCTGGGCAATCTAATGCTCTCTATGCCTGACGCACAGGTTCCGGTATGCAGAAGTTGCACTGTTCCCCAATGAGCGCCCCCGCATCCACCTCACAATCTCCTTATCACCCAACAGCCTGCACAATAAAAAAAAATAAAGACCACAGATCAATATCAGATGAACATGAAAGACATTTTCTCATGTTAAAGTTTGCCAACCTGTAGGTCAAAACCACAGGAAACATTTCTTTGTGGACAGGATCGAGCTGTGACCAGCCTGCCAGCTTTTTTTTGCAGGACCGGCATTCAAGGTACTATCTAGCGATGAAGTACCAGCCGCTGACATCCAAGACCCTCCTGACGGTCTTGTACATTCCGCACGCTGTCAGCGGGAAGCCAAGATGGTGACAGCTGGGCTGTGAGCACAGCAGCCTGTATGACCACAAGCGGTAAGAGACCCACAGGAACAGCCTGGCATGATAGAAGCTGTCAGGTGATGAAGGAGGCTGTGTATACAGAGGATGGGGCCCAGGAGGATGCCACCAGAGACCGCTGTTCTGGCGCAGCAGCTCTCGTTGCAGAGGGCAGAGGTTCTGGCTGACTGGATGGTTGCGTCACATCAGCTGCGTGGCATAAAAGGAAAAAGTAAATGAGATACATAGAAGTGGCGCCATCAATGTTATTTACTATTTCAAGATTAAGACAATTACTACTACTACTGCTAGATATTAGTACTACTATTTAACATTAGTAGTATGTTAAGATTAGTGATTGCAGCTGTAGCCGCCCATTTAAAGATTGAAAACGATGCGATGACAATAAGATGATGACAAACATAAATGTGCGGTGATAAAAAGATAAATGCTCAAAGCTGAGCAGGGTGGTAAAATCGCAGCGGAATTGGAAAAAAAGCCATAAAGTGTAAAAAGATGTCATTAAATTTGACTAAAAGCAGAAAAAGGACAAAGAAAGCAACGTTAGCCCGCACGACCAGATGGTAAACCATCCATCTGAAGGCTGATAATACATAATAACAAAACAGGTGATATAATGTTCAAAAGCACGGTTTTCTTAAATTAAACCACAAATGTAATCCCACTAATGAGACGGTAATGCTCACCTGGAACATCTACATGTGCTGCCGCAGCAAGCAGATCTTCATCAGATGGTTCCTCTGCGGAAGCTGAGCTGGAGGTGGCCACTGTTAATATCAGGATGAACAGTGTTAATTAAGTCACATTTATTTATATAGTGCTAAACACAATACATATTGTTTCAAAACAGCTTTACAGTATGCAAAAATACTGCAGAAATCATTAAACATGAGACAAATTCAAACTCTGCTTTAAAGCATCTATCAGCTAAAAAGACTATCAGCTCAGCTCAAGTCAAGATTCAGTTCAGTCTGTGTTAAGTTTATGCAAGAATTATAATATAAACCCTACAAAAACAAAACAAAGTTAAGTTAGATTCATGCCTGGAGGTGCTGATTCTGACAGCATCTCAGCGGCTCTTCTCCGAATGTACTTCTGCAGAGTTTTCATCTTCGTACCCAGTCTGGCTGTCTGCTTCCTCACCCACTTGATGAAGCTGAAATGGAGGGACACAGAATTAGCTCAAGCCCCAACACTACACATTCTCTACTGTCTTTATCCTCTGTTAGAGATATGAACCCATACCCTTTTCTGTCGCGGTCCGTCGCCTCATAAATGTCCTTAAAGGACATGGTGGCAAAGTTGCCAAATCCAACAAGCACCTGGTCTTCCTGGGCTGGTGTGCCAGTGCCCTCTCTGACCCGGCGCTCGCTGATGGCAGCCACCATGTCAGGAAAAAGGCCAGCATACCACAGCAATGCATTCTTGTTGCCCATGACAGCAGACTGGGTGGTGTCACCGCCCTCACGCTCCCGCTGATGCACGGCCAGCACCATGGCTGCGTAACCAACATCATTGGAAAGCAACCATTTAAAGGTTTTACTGGCCAAACTGCAGGGCGCTTTCACTCAGCACAAGCTGGCGATTGGACATGTCACCTCCCGCTGCTGCCACGCGAGCGATGGCCTCCTTCTTCACCCTTGCAGCAGACCATGAGCGTCCCGGGGTGGGATTTTTCCTGTAGGCAGTAGCAAGAGCCGCTGCCTCAGGAGTGGGTTTAAGGGTGAGCTCACCGGAGGCCTCCCTGCGGAACTGGGCACTGTAATGCATCTTCTACAAGACACAAAAGAAACAAATGGCACAGTGCTGTTAAAACACACAAATACATTACATTTACATTTACATTTAGTCATTAAGCAGACGCTTTTATCCAAAGCGACTTACAAATGAGGACAATAAAAGCAACAATATATAAGTGCAAATGACAAGTCTCGGTTAGCCTAACGCAGTACACGTACCAAGGTATATATATATATATATATATAAGGCACCATACCACACAGTGATTCACCCGTCAGAATTGGCTCTCGTGGTGCCGGTCTGTAAGTGCACATGATGTGTTCCGGGGCGCTGGCTCTTCCCGTTTGCTGAGTCAGTAAGAGTATGCTGCTGTGCTTTATCTTCTTGGGCCATGCGCGGTGTTGTCAGTCCAGGAGAGATTTTCTGTGTTGTGCACACCCAGGAACTTGGTGCTGCTCACTCTCTCCATAGTCGCACCGTTGATGATCAGAGGAACATGTTGAGTGTGCACTCTCCTGAAGTCAACAACAATCTCCTTCGTCTTCTCCACATTCAGAGAGAGATTGTTTTCACTGCACCACCCAGCCAGGCGGCTCACCTCGCTCCTGTAGTTTGTCTCATCTCTGTTGCTAATGAGACCCACTATAGTCGTGTCATCTGCAAACTTAATGAAGAGGTTGGAGTTGTGTGACGGTGTGTAGTCGTGTGTCAGCAGAGTGAAGAGGAGGGGGCTCAGCACACAAGAGGTCTATGACTGAAGTAATTTGCGTGCCGTACAAAGCAACTCTGTAGCGCTCAAGCGCATGCTTGCAGATAAGATCAATCTGTTCCTGTTCTGGTGGTGGTGCCTTAAGTTTCTTGACTTCAGATAACAAGTGCGCAACAAACGTTGGAAATGGTTCTCCTTGAGCTTGAATACTCAAGAATACCTCTCCAGACACGCTCTTGGTTATCCGAAGGAAGAAATACAGTCTTGAACAGGGTGCAGAACTGTGTCCAAGATGTAAAGTGTGAACTCAGTACTGTAAACCACTTCCTGGGCTCTTTAGCTAAAAAATGTGGTAATTTAAGCTAAATTTGAGCATCACTGACACCCAAAGAAGTTCTGCAGGCATCCACGAGAAGAAGCCAGTCATCAGGTTGAACTTTTCCATCATTCACAAACACTGGGGGTTCCAATCTCGATTGATGCAAGACTGAAGCCAAGGTTCTGGTTGCATTGTTCAATTCAAGAGAACTTTAGGCCAGGCCAAACGCATTTTCCATTTTGGTGTTCATTTCCCCCTCAAAGGCTGAAGTCCGTGTTTTTGACCAGTTTGTGCTTGAGCATATGGGGTTGACGAAGCAACAGGCCTGACTTGTAAAGGCAATTGGTGTGAAGCAGGTATGTGCAAGTTTTGTGTGCAACGGTCAATAATACCTCTCTGTAGGTCAAGAGACTCACTCAGGCATTTCCGCAGCATTGCTACTTCCTCCTTCAATGACTCAACCTGCGTCTCTAGGCGATCCGCAGATGCTGGCACTCTCCACCTGGGTGGATACTCAAAGCATGCAGATTGGTCAGTCTCGTCATCAACACGCGGATCCAGCGAGAGCTTGATGGGACGACACAGAATGAAAACGTTTTTCAGGAGGTCGCAGCAGTAGAGGCGGTGCACTATAACGACATGTCTATAATATAAACTGCAGCAGACTGAGCCGAGTTGTACCATGCAGTGGAAAAGTGCCATAACTTTCCTTTTACTTCAAATAGCGAAAATTTTAATTGCAAACATTGTTAAACCACAGGTTATTGTTACTGATTATAGCTATATAGCCTCGAAAGTGCGAAAGACCGCTCAATTTACAATCACTAAACAGCTGTCATTCGTCTCAGTTTGCAATCTCACAAAGTTCCATTAAAATCATTAAAGTTATCTGCACTGCATAATGAATCTCTTACGTCGTGTCATTGTTTGTTAATGAGAGGATTCGCAAAACAAAAACGTTGGCATTTGATAGTGAGTGTATTTTAATTTAACAACCTCTATTGCCTTCCATTAAGAGCTCAGCAACTGTTCTGATTGTCTACATTTCTCACCGCTGCAAAAACACGCTGTAAATAGGAACTTTTCACATTCTCCAGAGCTCAAACTCAAAAACGCAATAGAGCATTTGGTAAATCTGTTTCGCCAATAATATTTTATCTTCACAGTATCAACTGTACTGATAACTGAGGCTTTTGTTTCAGAGTGCTTATATTTTAATTTGATTTTGTGATGTATTTTCACCCATTTTTGATTTTTTTTAACAAAAATTGTGATCAAACATTAATTGGCGTACCCGCAGTTTGAAGACCATTGTCCCTAAAGAAGTTAATTTTTAGCAATATGGGGTGACGCACACGGTACTACTCACTCTGGCCCTCGAGGTCCCCTTTCCTGCAACAGTTTTAGTCTCCAGTCCTTGATACAACTCACCTTCCATTAACTTTATTGTAATAACGACGCCCTGCTTAGCATGTCAGTGTGTTTGATTAGGGTTCTAGTATAAACTCTGCTGGAACGGGGGTTTCAAGGGCGGTTTAGAAACTTTCGAAAATTCTGGCAGGTGTATTGGGCAAGTTGGAGCTTAATTCGTAGACACCGGCCCATCCAAGCAGTTTAGGCACCCCTTGTATAGGATTCATGGATTATATCTAATGTTTTAATATCTGTCCGGCTGGTCAATGAAACTGCTGGTTTTAAACTGTTTATTTGTTTGCTTTTTCACCCTGCCCGAATGGCCCCGAAGAGGAGAAAGAGTACTCATGACTGAGAGGAAGATCAAATGAGAATCTTCGAAGACGAACTAGACGTTTCTCTCAACAGGGAAACCCTAAAGTTCACACTGGGGATATCCAGTCCGTTACCTGCACCAGTGTGAAACAGTTTTCGCTCATGCATATTCTTGAGAGCACATAAAATTCACACTGAAGAAAAGCCTTTCATATGCCCTCAGTGTAAACTTTTCGCATACAAAAAAAGAAAACTTTAACAGGCACGTCCGACTCACACTGAACGACGCTTTACACAGCAACAGTGTGATTTTGTTTTTGGCCTCAACATGGACACCTTGAAATCCACATGAGATTTCATATGGGGGATAGCCCTTTTACTTGCTTTACAAGTGAAACTTTTTCCACACTGTTTGCAAGTCTTGACAGTCACATAAAAATTCACACGGAGAAAAGCCTTTCACATTCCCGCAGTGTGGAAAAAGTTTCAATCTACGAGGAAACCTTAAAGCCCACATGAGAATACACACTAGAAAGAGTGCCTTCATCTGCCAACAGTGTGGAAAGAGTTTCACTCATAGGAAGTCTTAACAGGCACATGAAAACTCACACTGGAGAGAAACCTTTCACATGCCAACAGTGTGGAGCCCGTTTTGGTCAATATGGAAACCTTAAACTCCACATGAGAGTCCACACTGGAGAGAAGCCTTACAGTGTGTAATAAATTCAACTCAAATCCTTAACAGGCATATGGGAATTCACATTGGAGAGAGCTCAGTTACCTGCCAACAGTGTAGAAATGTTTCAACCAGTGTTTGCTAAATTGACCTCGTTTTAAATTGATGAATGTCAGACTGTTACTGACCTGAACGGTCTTGAACTAAATAATGACAATATTGTGTTTTAGAGGATCTTAATTGTCTCCATAGAGATTCCATTATTGATTGTTATTTTCTTGTTTATCTCTGTGAAGCTGCTTTGATTAATTCATTCCATTTATATAGCGCTTTTCTAGGCACTCAAAGCGCTTTCCATTGTCAGGGGGTATCTCCTCATCCACCACCAGTGTGCAGCATCCACCTGGATGATGCGACGGCAGCCATAGTGCGCCAGAACGCCCACCACACACCAGCTTATTGGTGGAGAGAAGACAGAGTGATGAAGCCAATCAGTAGATATGGGGATTGTTAGGAGGCCATGATGATCAGAGGCCAATGGGCAAATTTGGCCAGGATGCCGAGGTCACACCCTCTACTCTTTTCAAAAGACATTCTGGGATTTTTAATGACCACAGAGAGTCAGGACCTCGGTTTAACGTCTCATCCGAAGGACTTTGATGTGATCCATATTGTATGAAGCTCTATAGAATAAAGGTGACATGACATAAGAGTTCACACTGGAGAGAATTATTTTACCTACCCTCAAGATTGTGATTTACTCAGTTATTTTCATTCTTCTCTTAGGGCTAAAGAAAAGTTGGAAATACCTGAGCAGCCCACCCATGCTGCTGGGAAAAAAAGTTTTTTTTAATGTAGAGATCAGGTAAATATGTGCTGCATGTTTTTTCTGTCTCATACAAAACTAATAAAATAATAATAATAATTACAGTGGTGAGAGGTACAAGTAGCCCCTTAACCAGAACTGTACCGCCAACGGACAATCATGTATATCAATTATTCTATTACTCTTCATAAATTATATAACATTTGAAAGCTGAAAACCTTAAGATTTGTCCTCTGAAGTTGGTTACTCTATACATTATAATGTAAGTAATACTTTAAAAGTGGAAAAAAGCAAGCAAACTAACCAAAGTAGTAATGCAGGACTGAATTCAATTGTTCAATAACCATTTAACAAATTATAGAATAATGTATCATTACTGCTTAGCTAAAAAAAATTGAAAATTCAGCATTTAAAGCATGCCACAAGGCAGGGCTGGGTGATATGGCCAAAAAAATCACATGTCTGTATGGGGTTTGAGCTGAAATTTGCACAATGTTATATTTCGAGGAGCAGGGTTGGAGACCCGTCGTCTATGCTAAATATTATGTGCAAAAAAGGGGGTCAAAGCTGTAAGGGTGGTTTCCCTACAGTGGTTCAGGCTGTAGGATTGGCAAAGGACTAAAGAAACGGTACAAAACTGTACATTTCTTGTCTATTACCACCCACTGCCATCATTGACGGAAATAAGCACAATTAGAATAGCAAAATATGTGGGAAAGCATTACTATTAAGTAACTATATTGTATTTCAATAGATAGCACTTCAAAGTTAATGTTGAATCAAGACTTGTTAGGCAAATGTTTAACTGAAATGGTTTAATAACAGTATTTCGTTATAGTTACACTTGAATTGAAATATGAAATGTTACCTGAAAAAGAGAAAGAAAGAAAGAAAAAAAGAAAAGGAAAGAGTGAGACAAGGAGAGAGGGTTAAAGAAAGCAGAGCCCAGCGAAGAAAGACAGAGCATTGTTACAATCTTCTTTTATCCCTTCCTTGACCATGTGACTAAAATCAGCAGCTTCACCCACTGTTTTAAAGACAATTGACAATTAGCAGACCCCCAATAGCGGTGCTTCCACTGTCGGGCTAAAAGCGAGCATGTCTGGGCATCCTCAGGGCCAATGACCAGGGATTTTCGGCCCGCCAAGTATCTTGGGCCAACTGGGGCAAGAGGAGTGGTCATGAACAAAGGTGGAGTTTATCCGAGTAAGGAGATGGTCAACACCACTGCTCATTTCCAATGTTTTCATATGAAGCTATCAGCTAGCATCAACATTTAAGAAATTTAAAACAATATTAATGTCAAAATTCACTTTCAGACACCAGCGAGTGTCTGAATTAACCTCTGATAACGTACGGAATCAACTTTGATTACCAGATGGGAATTCTGATCACCGTATGAGGCAGAAATGTATTAAACGTGATGCAAAAGGCTACATATGCTAACAATCGCTATAATAAAAACACGTTACGATTATGAAAATACCAGAGACCACTTTAAGAACACCGAAGGCAAATCATATATGATTATAATCATGTAATTATTTGGTTTCATATTTATTCCGTCTCCTCCATGTGTCTTTGTTGATACTGGACTTTTGCATCCGCATATTTCATAAATTTCATATACTCCGTGTAACTCATGTAACTCTGTCTGATTTACTGTCTGTGAGCTCCCTCTGTTGCTTTGGCTGAAATGATAACAGTACAGTGAGATGGGAGACTGCGCTTAAACATCCTCAGATTACATGCATCGGGAAAATTAATAAAAATGCTCATTCTTTCTAAAGAAAATTAACAGAAACATATGAGGGTTTGTCAGTATTTTTCTGCTGTGTTGTAACTAAACACATTTGGACTTAACACTACTTAAACTCCGCGGACCCGGATATGGGTCCAAAATTATGTAAAAAAATGTTATGCTTCATTTACATAGCCATATATGGGTTCATTTGAAAGCTTAGAGTGTCTTCTTTACAAAAAATAACATTCCTTTTGGTTTTAAGATTCATAAAGCAGTAAAATTAAGCTTAGAAATGTATGTGTCCCACACACGATTTTCCGCCTAACCACTGCGAACTTTTTTTCTGAAGAATGTGTATTTTTTATATTTTTCACAAAACAGTCAAGTCATATATATCACAAGAAAGCTCTCATTCTCAGGAATTTGACTATGTCACACAATGAAATAATCTACAATAACAGATTGAATGATCTTCAATAAAATCGCGATGTGAAATTTCTCACCTCTAAGCAAATTTTCGTATGGGTTACATTCCTACTCGTAGCACTGCTTCAGTCAGCCGCAAACAGCCACAAATATCTATATACTCTATATCTGCGTTCTTCCATCGGTGAGATATATAGTGTTTTGTTCAGCTGCACAACAGAAGCGCACCAGAGAAAAAAGACGCTCTTTTGGCTCTCCAAATCATAGCAGCTCCGGCCAGCGGCTCTTATGTTCTACAACTCTGCGCTACTCAGTGGGCGGCGATAGGTCAGATTATACGCCACTCAAGCGCGCCGAGCCACTCAGAGCCGTGAAATTTGACACCTCTAGGTCAACAGACAGGAGGGGGGAGAGAGAGGATCCGGGTCAGCGCTGGAGCTGTTTTGAGCGTGGGTCTTGTAGTTTTCTTTGACTGTTTTGAAGGCGATAATGCACGCTGGAAGACACATCGGCGGCTCAGATAATGGCAATCTATGAAATTATAATGAAGTTTAATATAGATGAAGAATGTTCATCGGCACGGTGTAGAGAGAGGACGCCGACTCAGTAGTCTTCACGGAGCTTATGTCAACATGATTGATGACTTTGACCTTTTGACATCATAATCATATTCATATGCAACCTCTGACCTCATAATTGGTTTCATATAGGAAACAAGGCGTGCGTGAAATCCGGCCCGTCAAACCGGATGACAAATGGATGGTTGTTGTAAGCGCGAGGATGACAGGTGATAACTTAGTCCAAAGATTTTGAAGATATTATGGATCATTCCCATATCCGGACTCTCGTGTGCGGACTCATCTGTGTCTTACGTGCCCCGTGGTATCAGGTTGCAGTGTCATCGTGCTCTCATCTCACATCTACATCCTCAGATCCCCCTCTTTTCTCTCACTCTCTCTCTATGAGAGAAAACAAGCATTGATGAACAATAAGCAGAATAAATAAACAATTTTAACAGATCGCGAGATCGTATCACAATATATGTGTGTACTAGTACAATATAATACTGAATAAAAAGTTTCTCAGCATATGAATGAAATTGAGGGATAAATCAATAAAAATATAAATTGTCTTACATTTTTCAGGGTGAGAAAGCCTTCCTCGTGCAAGCATCGCAATTCCACAAATGAAATCTTCCCCAAAATTGTGCTTGGTTTAAAATGAAAGAAGAAATCTTTCTTTGAGATTGCTCTCTCGCCATCTATCTTCCCCCTCTGGCCTGCGTGAGTGTCGAGCCCCCAACGATCCTGTCATTTCGCCCCGCTGCGAGTTCTGAAAGGGGAGGGGTGCATCTCTGAAAACGGATCTGCTTTGAAAAATAAAAAAAGTCACAGTTCTATTTTTGATCTGTTTAAACAGATGTTCTCATGGAGTTCGAACAAACCATTATGTTATGTTTAGTTTAAATAATGGTAGTAGCCTACTAGGTGTTTTTTCACATGTTTCAGATCTAGCAGTGACGATGAAAAAATATTGGCTTCTGTCACGTTTGTAATGAGGGCATTCCTAAGTTCTCTGTCTCTCTCTCTCATGCACACACACACACACACACCCACACGAACACACCCGTTTGCTTAGCTGTCTAAATGGGACATTACACAGCCCCCATGCTGTTGTTTTTTATCTACAGATAATTATACATTTTACAACCTCTACCTCACTACCCCATAGCAGAAAACTTTATTTACGGTCACTTGACCACTGTAGTTTAGGATAAACAAGTACACCAACACAACATTCAATCGTCCGAATATTATTAGTATCTTCTTTTAAATGAAAATATATGAATTAGGCGATCACATATGATATACAGCAAAGCAAAGCAAAACATTTACATTAGTTTTAGTCATCGCTAAAAATTTACAAACGTCGTACATTTTACCATGATCGGGAAAATATATATAAATTTTAACAGGTCAAACGATAAGGACTATTGGGGGCTACATGTCCGGACATTTCATTGTCATGTTTTATGGAGACTTTACATAGACAATTCAATTGAATTTAATTCAATTCACATTAATTTCTTATAACTTTTTTCACAAAACAAATTGTTGCAACTCAGTTTCACAGAAAATTAAAGATTCTACATTATATTTAGAACCCTTTATATTCATATTTACATTATATTAATGATTTTTATACACTACATCCCCTTGAAAAAGGTTATAGACACAGTCTTTTATACAGGAAATATGTTTGCTAATACTGAATACTGATAATACTGATACGGCTAATACTGAAATCCTCTCTTCTAAACTATTGTGAACGTTTTAATGCTGATTTTGATGGGCTGCCCCAGCTGAATACCTTTGTCATTGTGGTCAAACATGCCACGAGTGTTTGCAGGAAAACATGAACAAAAATACAGTATACATAATTAAAAAAAAAAAACAAGGAAAGTCCTTCTACAAGAGAGTGTTTAAACTGAGATTGCGATGTACTTTAGAGCTGCTTCTGGTCTGTCTACAAAGCGGGCACACACACACACACACACACACACACATTACAGGCAAAAGTAGCTTCATGAACCATTTTAAAATAATTGACGCAGGTTCTAAAGCAAGCATTCATTTTAAACAGCTATTCAACATTATTTAAGCTTATTGACTATAAAACACATCGTATGACCAAACTTTACTAAAGCAAAGCAAATCATTAATCATACATTTTAATCATGTATTCAACATTTTAGTTATGTTTATTGAACTTATAAAACACATTTTAAACAAGCATTTTAAACGAAAAATTTTAGTTTTTCACTAACTACGCATAAACGTCGTTTTCGCAAAAACACAAACATGTACAATCATGTCAAAACATGTCCAGTGTACCAGTGATTATACATAACATACTTTATAAAAAATAAACATTTACTATAGTTTAGTTTGACAATAAAAATGCTTTACATTATTCTGGGGCCAATGACGTTCATACCCTCGAGTAAAGTGTTTACAAATTGTACATAAGTTGGAAAATTAAATCCTGCTTTGAGCTCTTCTCACTAACAGAAGTGAAATGTCAGTCTGAGGCGGTCGTGCTGACACACGCACCCACACACACACACCTACACATCGCACAAACATTTCTGCACATACTTACATTTTTAATTTAATATTGTTTGTAAGCAATCTTAATTATGAGGACTCAAAACTCAGTAATTTCATCATAAACACATTTACGTTGTTATATCAGAGTAGTTATACAAATTTGTGTCCTGATAAGTCATATAAACAAGCACACACATACATAAACATTTCGCGCTAAAGGGAGTCTTATCTCTATTTTAAATAATAAAATATATGACATCATAGTAGCTTTTAGGTCCCAATAAATATGAAAAATGATGCCTTACATTTTTAGAATGCTAAGATGTCCAAATATGAATGAGTGATTTACAAAAATACATTTAGTTTCATTTAAGTCGTAAACAAAATCTCGCAGGTCCTCTAGGGGTATTCTTCTATGTGAAACTAATGGACTCCTTCAGCCCCTCACAGTGAGGGAGGAGTTCCAGACCGCATGATCTAAGTAAATGGGCTACATCTATTTCAAAGCATAACATTAATGTAAAGTTTAAATAAGCAGTATCCCTACTACATCTGATGTCCGGCGGTTCTTAAATTATTAGATTTATTTCACATCAAACACTTTAGATTCTTTAAAAGTTTCTTATTTTAAGCATAATCTTCAAAATTGTAATCCCCCCTCTCTCTCTCTCACACACACACACACACACACACACACACAGAGCCGAGTAACAGTTGCAAGTCCTGTCTGTGTGTTTGAAAAATTAAACGAAAAATATTTCTCTTGTTTTAAACGGATGCGAAGGAGCTTGTGTGTTTGCTTGTTACCTCAAACAGCGTGTCAAATATTTAGATGAAGTTAATGTATCTTTTAGAAAAATATTTTCAGAGAAAGACCCTCGATTGTGTTCAGTCATTAAAGATGGTTCGGGACAGGCAGGTCTGATCTAATCGTAATTGCTAGGCCTAGTTTTCGCTGTCATGTTAGAGGACAATATTTCAATATTTGTTTGATTTAATAAAATATCGCTTTAACCCTTCGTCTTCCTTGCTTTAACCATTTCTTAATAAATCCCGTCCGTCCGCTCGTTTTCTATTTATTAAATTGATTAAAACATATATTTGTAAAATTGCTCATTTGTGAGTCACTTCGGACAAAGGCGTATGCAAAATCCAAAAATTGAAGAGGAAAATTATCAAATTGTTATTACAAAAATAGTGATGACATTACAGTTTATCTAGCCAGAAAAGAAAATCTCTGCATGCCAACATGTTTTTTTGTACTATAACTGGACCCGCGATGTCAATCCTTCCCATATCATGGAACCCTGCCGCTCGGTTTTGCTTAATTAAATTGATTAAAAAATGAAAACATCCTCAGAGGTTCTCATGAACTACCTGAGCTTTACACTTGTTTAGTTTGCAAGAACATAATTTAAGAGATATTATATATCTAATAATAATATATAATAATCCATTTTGCTTGAATGCAGTGCCCATTACCTAAACAACGAGACAATAATTCGCAAATATGTATTTTGCTAAAATATTCGTTGTTGGGCATTAAATGTGCCTTTTGTAGAATTTTAAACCTACATATAGGTGTATTCTTAGCAGTAACTGGAAAGGGACTATTGTAATGGGTAAATAAAATGTAAGCTAATACAGTCCTAATTACTAGCTTACTACTTAATGTCTGTTTCTTATAGCAGTTAAAATGTAGTTTTAGTTTAGTGATTTTAACTTTTGGTTTAGTGATTTTAAAGAGCAATGTTAGATTGTAAAGTTCTAATGCTATCTGTTCTAACTATAAAAGGTACAGCTGTCATAAAACCAGAGGAAAAAGGCTGTATGGCTATGATAGTATATGAGAGAGTGAGTGGTAATTGCATTCCTATTGTTCAGTGTTAGAGGAGCTCAGCTTAGTTAGGACCAACTTAGACCAGGTTAGCTTCGCTGAATGTGATACTCGCTGAATCACATCCTTGGTTGTTTGACACACCCCAACCAGAATTTGGTATTTAAATAAGGTTTAGCGTTTCTACATTGTTTTCTACATTGTAACAATGGCCACCCCTGCTCCAAACACTCCTGAAACAAGAGTGATGTGTGTAACACCGCCGAGAAGTTCTCTTGAAACGGGTGAAGATACGCACCAGGAAAGACGTGGTCCGGCAAAGATTGGGCATGTATATGAAGGCGTGTTTGACAAGATGAGGCAGACTGTGAAACTCTACGTTTTGGAATCTTATGAGGAATATACATCCGAATGTAACCACCTGCTTGAACTGTCAATCTATCCAGTCTCAGTCTATAAGTATAACTTTTAACTGTCTGTCTGTCCAGTTTCAGTCCATGAGCCTGTTTATGAACTGTTTTCCGGTCTAGTTTCAGTCAATGAACCAGATTTTGAACTGTCTACCCATTCAGTGGTCACCAGGGAGGCTATAGATGAACTTCTTGTGTTCCCTGCCTCGGTCCTTGAGACCGTGAATGCACTGTCTGTTTCCTGTTTTTCAAGTTTACCCAGGTCCCAGTTCTTACCTTGGGTTCCTGCTCCAGCCTGGTGGTCTTCTAACCCACTCTGGTGGTCTTCTGTTCCACCTGCTCCACCCTTGTGGGTTCCTGCTCCGCCGTGGAGGTCTTCTGCTCCACCCTGGTGGGCTTCTAGTCCACCTACTCTACCCTGGTGGGCTTCTGTCCCGTCTGCTCCGCCCTGGTGGGCTTCTAATCCTCCGGGTGTTCTCTGCTTCCTTTCCGTGGGATCTTTGGACCCGTCTTCTCAGCTGTGGTGGTCCTCTCCGCTCCCCTGCTCGCCCCGTCTCCCCCTGGTTCTCTGCCTCCGCCCTGGCTTCCTCCTGCTTCGCCGGTTCGCCTTTGTGCTCTGCTCTGGCCAATCTGCCCCTCAGTCCTCCTGGTCCTCCGCTCCACTTCCACGTGGACCGGGCCCTCCGTCTGCCCCCTGTTCCGCCTCCGCTCCACCTCCCTCCGGAATCGTAAAGTGTTTTGAGCATCTGGAAGCCGCTCCTTGGGGGTCTATAAACTTCCATTTGTTTTTTTATTCACCACCATAGGTCACCCTTTCCATTACATTGACTCTCTCACTACACAGACTGTTACACATCACCTTGGACTACATTTCCCATGCTTCATTGCACTAATCACGCTCACCTGAAACCAATCACACCCAGCTGCTACTGTTGTGGATTTTCTGGGTGCGGCCAATGACGTGAGAAGCAGAGTTTTCCAGATGTAAAAATAAGACTTTATTTAACAAAGAAACAAAGCCGGGAAGACAGTCACAGCATTTCAAATCATTCCAAAGTCTTTGTTTATCAGCTCATATTATATACCCCTTGTTCTCTCCAAATTTGGTCATTTTCTGTTTTTTCTTTGTTCCGGTTATTTTTTATTGGTTATAGATACCTGATTTGCCACAATTGTTTCCAACTCTTTTGGCCTTGTTTTTTAATGGTGGAATGTGGTCCGATCAGCCATTTTTTAAAAAGGCTTTTATTTCATTGGTTGGTAGTGTGGTCATACTAGATGTGTGTCAAATTTATCTACTTGTTTTTGTTTTGCCACCTTCCATTGGTTGGTAGTGGTCATACGAGGAGGTGTGTGTCAAATTTATCTACTTGTTCCTGATAATATTAGATTATTTCATGTTTACGTCTACTGTCTACTGAAAGGTCCATTGTCTAATGAAAGAAAAGACCATTATACGTGTTCCTAATAATATTACATTATTTCAAGTTCACAGGTGTACTTTCTAATGAAAGGTTCACTGTCTAATGAAAAGACTATTATTCGTTCTATGACATCCAGGGTGAACATAATTCAGCATATTAATTTATATATTGATTACTTTCATTTTCACATAATACTTCAATAAAATTACACAATACAACAAATAACACACACTATATAAATCAGTCTCACACCACCATTCAACGCAGATTATTGTTTAGCGTTTATTACTTTGATAGCTACTTTATGAAAACTAGGGCAGGCTCCGTAGTCTAGTCATAGTCTTGCCTTGCCTGTTTTCCTGGTTCCTAATTCTTGCCACGTGTCTTGGATTAACACTTTGCTTGCTTTTTCGGACTGTGTTTGCTCCTCGCCTGGCCTTATGCTCACGTTTACGGATTACCCCTCTTGTCAAGCCCTCTGGATTACGTTTGCTGCCTGTGTTTTTGATTATGTTTATTAATAAAAGCTTGCACATGGATCCGCACGCCTCTCGTCTCGTCAGCTCCGTAACAAATTTACCCGATTTATCTCCTTGTTCAAAGAATGATTGCTTTAATCTCATTAGACTGGGGGCAGCTCTGAAAGCAGACAGCTTATCATATTCAGCCCTCAAAATCAGTAACTCACTTTCCATTTGTGGGTCACTTTTCTCATAAACTCTTTATTTTATGTTCCAATTGTACTCTCTCCTCACATACCTTTTTTGATTTTGAGCCTGTATAACTAATAATATGTCCTCTGAGGAAAGCTTTAAATCAGGGGTGTCCGAACTTTTTTCACAGGGGGCCAGGTGCAAAAAAATGTGTGTTGTCTTGGGCCGCATGGCTGTAAAAAAAAAAAAAAAACTACTATTAGACAAGCTAATTGACTATTGCCATTAATTTGTCTTTGTCTGCTTATATGTTAAATATGCTATTGTCTAAAAATGTTATGTGTGCGCTAAATATATATTTTTACATGCCCCATGATATTATATAATTTTTTAACCTAAGAATCATTACAATGTATTGCTTTCAATATTTTTTTTACTCACCTTTATTAACTTATTAATGTGAAGAGTGATGTTGTGCCTTGGATTTCAGAATTGATGTCAAGTCAGGAGTAAGTCGTGTAGTAGAGATACGAAGCAGATCACAGAGATGGCTGTTAGTCATACTGGCTCTCAGTGGACTCTTGTTCAGCGTCGTCAGCGAAAATGTTTGCTCACATATGTATGTGGAGCCAAACAGACTCATTATCCTTTGTGCATGACGTTTGATTAAGGGGAATCTGGATGTTTCCAAACTCTTGTAAAACTCAGACAGGGGAAGAAGCTGGTGGCGGCTGCGAAGAGAATCATCGCACTGAAGTTCTATGAGTTCCAGCAGCACATTCTCTTGTACTTCTTCTACATTAACAGAGAAAGGGGTTGAGAACAGTTTGATGATGCTATCAATATCGGAAAAGTCTTGAAAACGCTGATTAAATTCTGTGATTAAGGATGTGAGCACTGTCGAATATTTATCCATTTTTCCAGGGATGTTGGAGTCTGAAAAACTCTGGATGATTTCGGACAAACTGCAAAGCTGGAAAGTGCACAGCATTGCGGTCACTGATTTGTCTCTCAAAAAGTCTTAACTTCACAGCAAAGGATTTCAAGTGCGCATACATTTCCGATATCAACTGGTCCTTGCCTTGCAGGCTTTTATTCAGTGCGTTCAGGTAACTGGTCAAATCAACTAAAAAAAGCAAGGTCTGCCAGCCAGTCAGGGTCATTGAGTTGATCAAGTGTTAGATTTTTTTCTTTCCAAAACTGGTCAATTTCAGACCGCAGCGAATAGAACCGCTGTAGAGCAGAGCAGCGACTCAGCCATATTACGTCACCATATTCTGCATCAATATCAGACAGAAATGCCCGGAATTCTCTGTGGTTGAGCGCTCTTTAACGAATCAAGTTTATAATTTTTTACCACAGTGGTCATCACATCATCCATCTGGATGGCTTTGGCACGGAGCGCTTCCTGGTGTATGATACAGTGCATTTTCACAGCCTCACCTCCACTTTCGCAAACTTTGTTGCATACCATGGAAGCCATTCCATTCCGCTCGCCGATCATGGCTGGTGCTCCATCGGTTGTAATGCCACAGAGCTTGGCCCAAGGTAGATTCATGTTTTCAATCACACGTGATACAGCTTCAAAAAGATATTTTCCCATTGTTGTACTCTTAAGGCTCTTCATTTCAAGTAGCTCTTCTGAAATGCAAAAATCACTGTCCACACCTCGCAAAAAAATTAACAGCTGTGCAGTATCTGTGGAATCAGTGCTGTCATCGCACGCAATTGAGTAAAAATCAAATGTGGGAACTTTGTCTGTCACTTGTTCTTTTAGATTTGCCGACAAGTCTTCAATTCTCCATCCGACTGTGTTTCTTGAAAGACTGATATTTTTAAAATCTTGCATCTTTTCTAGGCAAATTATTGTGGCAACTTTCATCATGCCGCGCTATTAGGTGAGCTACCTCATAACTAGCTAATGTAGAATTTTCCTGTGCTTTATTAGCACGAAAAAATTGTTGTTGTTGGGCTAACAAGGCAGCTGCCAATTGTTTCACCTTTTGATCGCGCTCAGCACCAGTGTAAGATTTGAAAGACTGATGTTTTGTTTCATAATGTCTTTTAACATTATATTCCTTCATCACCCCAACGGACTCCTGGCAAATGAAACAGACACATTTCCTGCTCACCTCCATGAAAAAAATATTCATTTCCCCAACGTGTCTGAAATCTCCTGCATTCACTTTCGAGTTTCCTTTTTCTTTGTTGCGCCATGATGCAAAATGTGATGAAGATAATTTGTTGTTTTTTAGCCCCTTCATAAACGTAGGGCTACGTCTGATTAACTGCATTGGCTGCATGTGATAGCGACACCTGATGGTTATTTAGTGAATTTGATATATTTTTCACTATAAAGGGCCAGATTCTTATTATTTTTAAAATCCCTTGCGGGCCGCCACAGGAACAATCGGGCCGCGGGCCGTAGTTTGGACACCCCTGTTTTAAATGATTCCCACTTTATACATGCAGACGTTTGTGTAGTATTTATTTCAAACTCTTCTATCTATTTTTCTATATACTTCACCAATTCTTCATCTTGTAACCATTTATGCTTAAAATGCCATCTAGCTGGGTCTTTTGTCAATTTTTTATTCACATATTCAATAAAACATGGGGCGTGATCAGAGATCACGATATTATCATAGAAGCTGTTATGAATTTTGGTCCGTAATTCTGAAGAAATTAAAAACTAATCTATTCTAGAATATGTCTTGAATATGTTTGAGTAGCAAGAGTAGGCTTTGGCATGTGGTTTCCATTCTCTCCAAATGTCCAACAGATTAAATTAGTTAAAATTAGATAAAATCAAGAATAACTTCTTTACATCTATTATGTGATGATCTACTCCTGTGGATTTATCCATACTGGGATTCAATGTGCAATTACAATCCCCTGCTACTATGTACAATCCTGCAAATGTTGAGAGAGTAAGAAACAGATCTACAAGATAATTAGGATCGTCTGTATTGGGGCCATACAAATTTACCAAATTTAAGTTTTCTGATAATAAGGAACCCTGGACTATTAAATATCTTCCAAACTTATCTTTGAGTACATGTTTCACTTGAAATGGGTCAGTCTTATGAATGAGGATCATAACTCCTCTGACCTGTGATGAGAATAATGTTGTGTATACACTACCCTGCCATCTCCTCCTTATCTTTATAGTATCCTTTTCTAAAAGGTGTGTTCCCTTTCAGTCACGTCATGTCGGATGACTGACGAATTGGGATCTCGCTTAGAGAATCTACTTCGAGTGTAACTAAACGAGCCAATGCATATTGGCATGCGATTATTGCATCCAGCTGCCACTGATCACAGCGTGAGTATAAGTAGGCGTATTCAGCTTTTCGCTTCGGATGCCGAGCGATTGTTTCGTTCTGTTCCTGACTACTGCTTCTGAGAAATTCAACGAGTTCAGCACACTCTAGGAAGCTCTGGTGCTGGTGGTATGGCGCTTCAGCGGTGGTGGTTCTTCCCGTGTCGAGTGGGTTGCACACATCAGGCTGCACTATCCCGTTTGTGTTGCAGGCGTCCATCTCCCCTGTGCGCTTCAGCACACTAAAAGAGCAAACTCTAAAAGAGCTTCACGGTGGTCCGTCTTTTTACAGATCCTTTTCCACCCGGTCGTTTCTGGATGCGGTCGTTACCTGGCGCGGGGTGATGGTCACGATCGCTGCCGGATGAGTCATTTTTTCCCATTGCGGGAGAATGACCGTCGCGGAGTTGTGGACCAGGCTCCATTTCCTGCAAAGTGGCGGGGTGCCCATGCCTCTGCCTAGATCTAGGTTCCCAAAAAAGCCTGTAATGCGAACCTGTTTCTCGGGGGTGGCTCGCACTGGTTCTCAAGGCCCCATCCCAGTGCCTTTCTTCCCGGAGGTGCATGATGAGCTCACTGGGTCATGGACGGCACCTTTCACTGACCAGAAACCGGCCCAGTGGCTCATCCTCCCTCACCACATGCTATTCGGAAATTGGCGAGGTCCGGAACAAAGTGGGGTGACGGATCCGGCATGATTAGAGGAGGGAGAGGTAACGAAGCATTCGCGCAATGGAGGACCAGCTTCCGAGATTAACAGATTAATATCCATTCAAGTCAAGTCAAGTCTGCTTTCTTGTCAATTCTTCCACATGTACAGCACAAACACACAGAGAATTGAAATTGCATTACTCTCAGACCCCTTGGGTGCATACAGATAACATAAATACAGATTAAATACAAAATGCAACTATACAAATATACAAATATGGTAAAATGTAAAAATATATATATAAGGCACAAGGCATATGGAAGATAGAGTGCAAACAAGTAAAGGGAAACCCAGTAAAGTAAACAACAGTGCAGATATATTGATTGTAGTGCAAAAAATGATTTGTAGTGCAAAAGAGCTTATTCAGACTGATTAACCCTCTGGGGTCTGAGGGTGTTTTGGGCCCTGGAGAAGTTTTGACATGTCCTGACATTTGTGCTTTTTTCAGTTGCTTATAAACATTTTAATGGCTAAAGTTTAATAACACTGTAATCAGCACAAACTGGGCTACAATAATATGTGAGCAGCATGTATGTATGTGATTGTGTTTTTGAGAAAACAACGTTTATGCGTGCTTAGTGAAAAACTAAAATTTTAAAGTCACTGAAATAAGGCCATAAAACACATACAGAACATTTGTTCACAGGACTATTGAGAACAGATCTTGAAGTCTAGAATTTTTGCATCAGAATGATGTGAAAATCATCTTGTTTACTCACTCACAGAAAACAATTATATTGATTTAAATTTTCTAAGACATTTTTTGTGTAGAAAAGGAATATGCGAGGGGGTGTGAATGGTCATGGATAATGCTGTGATTCACACTTGAGAAGACAAAGGCCTGCATAATGAGCTGCATAATGAGCTGTCAGGTGAGTGACTGAGAGGGAATTGCTACAAGAAATAATGAGGAAAAAGAAATGTATCTATTTTTTTGTTTGTAGTTTATTTAGAATATATATAACTATCACATCATTTTGGGAGTGTGTGCATCACATGGTCTTAGCTGTGGTCCAGGCTCTTGTGCGGGGCAGGAATCTCAGAGCCTGTGGAACATGTCAACGTCAGTCTCTGGTTTCCATGACCAAGTTGGCTGCTTATTTGCTTTGGCTCTCTTTGCAACAGGTTCTTTTGCACTGTTATTCTCACATCTGAAATAAAAAAGCAAGCATGCTGTTTACACAAACTACATTATTAACATTATTATGATGTTCACTGATACTAGTACTAATTTATCTAAACAAAGAACACAATTACCACATAGCAAACATATTTTACCACGAAGTAACTAAATCAAATGAAAGTAACATCTGTAAAATAGTGAATGCACACTTCTGAAACGGAGTTGAAAACTGAACGAGTGCCCCCTTCCTTTGAGAGATGCAGGAGAATGCAAGAGTGGTGTATTCCCCACAGTAACTTAGTATAGTATGCATACTTCATGAAAAAACAATGCCAATTCTTACATTTTAACACTATCAACCACAAATAATATTACCACATATTCTAGGAATAATACAATTACTATACTGTGCACTTACTCAGTGTGATTTTCCAGCGAACTCAAAACTGAACGACGTGCGTGTGCCTTTCTTGTGCAAGATGCCGGTGATGCAGCCACAGTCCTAAACCAAAATTAAAACAGTTTCAAACATTTCAGCGTCATTACTGGTAAAGACACGGGTATAACACATTCAAAATATTTACACCAGAGCAGATCTTCATGAACAGAAGCTTAGTTACATTCATAAACACAAGCATGCTTTGTATGTAGGCCTATACAATCCAAAAACTATAGTTATAAACATATATAGCTACAGTATATTCGTGAACAGAGAATATCCTATCACAGTAAAGTTTTGACTAATCATTCTTACTGACATTAGGCTAGTAACATTATAACTCATATTACTTTTATATCATATTTCTGTCTGCTATAGAACATAAAAAAACATCCTGGCATCGTGACATTTAGATGCTGTGAATGAAACTTCATAATGTTTCACTTTATTATACATTTAGTCAGGAATTATAGTTTGGGAAAAGTCTAACTAGTAAAATGTGTACAAGTTATGTGAAACTAATACAAGTAGGTTAATAAAAAATACTTACTCATGTTTTTTCCTGAGGTAATCCAAAGCTTCTTGAGGTGAATTCTGTCTTATTCATCTCAGCGCGACGTGAACAGTACAACTTGCTGCTTTGTTTGCTGTGATGTGGGCGTTTACACGCCGCGCGCTTCACGTGGATGATTATAATATCAATAGCGCTCAGCGCGTGGGCGTGGTCGCATTAGATATAATGAAGGTAGATGTGAAAGACTGGACATTGCGTTGGTTTCATATGGATTACTTTGTCACAGAATATTTGTTTTCAATAAGACTTGCTTTGTTTAAAAGTAGACATGTCAAGCTTTATATAGATATATCTCATGTCTCTTTGTTGTGTATTTGCTGAGTTACAGTTCATTTTAATGACGCGTAAAGATCACGCAGACCAAGGCGGCAGACAGCACACCCTGTTTGTTTTCTTTATTTGATAAATGCACAAAGTTCTGTTGTTATTATGTGTGTATACAAATAAAAGTAGACCCTTTACAGATTTGATTGATGTATTGCTCTTATCTGTAAGATCAAAACTGAAAGTGTAATTTAAGTTCTTTTCTGTGTGATCAGGAGAAGATGCCTCAAAACGCTTATCCGCGTTAATCGACCTCAGAGGGTTAGTGACAGTGGTGTGTTTATTTGGGAGGGGGAGTGGAGAGTCCCTCAGAGGGTCAGAGTCAGGGTGGTGGGCAAGAGAGGGGAAGGGGGGGGGTGTCAAAGGTCAGGAGGGAGTTTAGCTTCCTGACAGCCTGATGGATGAAGCTGTCCTTCAGTCTGCTGGTCCTGGCCTGGAGACTCCGCAGTCTCCTCCCTGATGGCAGCAGACTGAAGAAGCTGTGTGTCGGGTGGGTGGGATCACCTGCAATGCAGAGGGCTTTGCGGGTGAGACGGGTGTTGTAGATGTCCTGAAGGGAGGGGAGAGAGGCACCAATGATCTTCTCAGCTGCTCGCACTATGCGTTGAAGTGTCTTGCGGCAGGACGCGTTGCAGGCACCATACCACACAGTGATGCAGCTGGTCAGGATGCTCTCGATGGTGCCTCTGTAGAAGGTGCACATGATGGGGGCCGGGGCTCTGGCTCTTCTCAGTTTGCGGAGGAAGTAGAGACGCTGCTGTGCTTTCTTGGCCAGTGCTGCGGTGTTGTCAGTCCAGGAGAGATCCTCTGTGATGTGCACACCCAGGAACTTGGTGCTGCTCACCCTCTCCACAGTCACACCATTGACGGTCAGAGGAGCATGCTGAGTGCGCACTCTCCTGAAGTCAACAACAATCTCCTTCGTCTTCTCCACATTCAGAGAGAGATTGTTGTCACTGCACCAC
The DNA here is from genome assembly GCA_018155175.1 of Sinocyclocheilus anophthalmus. Classification (NCBI taxonomy): domain Eukaryota; kingdom Metazoa; phylum Chordata; class Actinopteri; order Cypriniformes; family Cyprinidae; genus Sinocyclocheilus; species Sinocyclocheilus anophthalmus. The sequence continues at coordinate 55,704 of JADLZN010010817.1, read as the reverse complement.
CCGGCCAGGCGGCTCACTTCGCTCCTGTAGTTTGTCTCATCTCTGTTGCTAATGAGACCCACTACAGTCGTGTCATCTGCAAACTTGATAAGGAGGTTGGAGTTGTGTGACGGTGTGCAGTCGTGGGTCAGCAGAGTGAAGAGGAGGGGGCTCAGCACACATCCTTGGGGGGCCCCAGTGTTCAGTGTGATGGTGCTGGATGTGTTGCTGCCGACCCGAACTGCCTGAGGTCTTCCAGTCAGGAAGTCCAACAGCCAGTTGCACAGCGAAGTGTTGAGCCCCAGCTGGACCAGTTTGTGAATGAGCTGTTGAGGGATGATTGTGTTGAATGCTGAACTGAAGTCTATGAACAGCATTCTGACGTATGAGTCTTCTTCTTACGGTCATGACATTTTCAAACTGAGGGAAATGAAGGAAATTCCTGCAAACATATTCAATAGAGCATGTATCTTCTCTCACTCTCAAAGCGGCTTCACAACAGCGCATCTCATCTGCACTACTGCACGCTGCGGTACAAGACTTTTGCTCGGGTTTCGGGACAGTCGACGGAATTGTCACTTGCCTAATCGAGTCATTGTTGCATCGTCACAACACTGTATCATTTGCACATCTTTTTAAGTTTAAGCCAATCGATACTCGTGTGCTCTAAAGGGGGTTTCCTATGCGCTCACAGTCACATCCATAGCGCGCATATCGCGCCGCGTCGCGAGTACCAAATTGAGTTTGGAAGCTTGTTGCGCTTATGCAGCCAAATACACACAAAAAATTATGTCAAAATGGCCATCCTGGCGATTATCCTCGTAAGCACAGTCGGTTTTGTCTTAACTAAATGTAAACATCTGAGAAAGAAAACGCATGTGTATCAGTATTGGATCTGTGCATTCGGGTTTGTGAGAGCAGCCACGCCGCATCTCTTTGTGTGCTCCAGTTTGTTGTTTCAAATGTAGATGCTAGGCAAGCCTGCTCATAATAGAAGTTTTTTTCATTAAATATATGCACGCTATAGGTCAACACAAACGTCTTTCATTGGCGCGTGATGAGGGGATCTGTCAAAAATTCGGAGGTGCCGGATCAGGATCAGGCTTGTTCCGGCACAAATTAAGCCCTGCTCACCACCCTTGACGGTGGGGCAGCGCGGGGGTATACGGAGATCCCGCCGGTGGAGCGGTTGGTTGCGATGCAATTGTGTCCAAATACCGCTGCTACCTGGCGGGGCAAGCCGTCGCTCCCCTCCCGGGCCTGTAGGTACTCGTCAGCCCTTACCGGCAGTGCTTATGCGGGCTGCGGAGAAGCTGCATCTGTCCTACACACCATGGCGTTGTTGCAGGTTCATCAGGCCAAAGCCGTGAGGGACCTGTACGAGGGTGGGCATGATCCAGAAGTTCTCAAAGAACTCCACACCGCTACTGACCTCGTGCTACGAGCGACGAAGGTCACTGTGCGGTCTCTGGGCAAACCTGGTGGCAAGCGGAAGAGCAAGAGGCCCTGAGACGGGCGACCCAGAGATGGAGGGAGCTGCTCTTCAGAAGATGGTGAACGCACCACTCCCTCCCCCGCAGGAGGGCCGGGCGGAGAATCTTTTGTTTCTTTCTACTTCACGGTCAGTGGTACCCAAAACCTCGACAAAAGAGCAGTTTCTTCTATCTCTGGGTCCCCAGAGGGGATGGGGAGTTACGGATAAGCCAGTCTCGGATCACACTCACCCTCCTCTCTCACTAGCAGCTGTGGGCGGTTCGAGAGTGCGATCAAACTTACTACTCACGCACCCTCTGCCCGAACACAGGTGAGTGTTGCACACAAAGATCAGCCGCGGACCTCCGCTCGGACCGGCAACGAGAAGCCCGGCCGGGTCCCTGCATCCCCCTTGCTGCCCACCGTGAGGGGGGGGGGGCGGGGGGGGGGGGGGGGGGGGGGGGGGGGGGGCGGGTACGTCGGTGTTTCCGTTGGTGCCACTTGTACGGTTTCTGGGAGCCTGGCTAGCGCTTCCCAGTCCGTCTCGTTGGCTCCGTCAGACCATCAGACTCGGCTATGCGATTCAGTTCACCCGGCCTCCGAAGTTTAGGGGTGTCCACTTCACTTCAGTGAAGGCAGCAGATTCAGAGGCTCCTGGGGCATATGGCAGCTTGCACAGACACTGTGCAAAATCAGGGAGGACGAGGAGCAGGTCCTGGTACAGGTTGTTATATATATATATATATAAATATGTTGTTCAATGTTTGTGTTAAATTATTTTATTCAAAATGAGTTGCTCAAGTTTTCCGCTAGGTGGGGATGTTTCTCTTAACTGTGAGTTTAATTGTATTGCTCTGTATTTCATTGAGGATCTTCATTTATTGGTTTGTTATATAATTAATTGAAATGTGTGCGTCCATCTATATTCAAAACTGTTAATATTTAACTGAAACACTATCGATCACAACGTTAAAATAATTTAGTGACAGAATTAAAAAAGAGAACTGTTTTAAATTAAACAAAGCAGGGTTAATGAAGCATTGCTGTGCAAATGGTTTATTCTCTTCCTGAATCAGTGACACCCTATTTACACACACAGTCTCCATTGTGCAGAAAGCAGACCGCTGTAGCGTCTGGACCAATCAGACACACCATTTTTCATTTGATTTAACAAATCAATTATTCGTTAAATTAACAAACATTCACAGACCCCTCACCCAATACACATACTGGGTGCCAAGATGTAAAACCTTTCTGTGAATAAACACACATCTCCTCAGGACATTGTGTATACCATTACTGTTCTTGTATATTGTCTGTTGAATTGTATACTGTTTTGTATGTGTGTTATGATAGATCACTAGTTAATATAGCCCCACCGATACCATGTTTGGTCTCTTTGAATTTGTCTTATAATCTAAATGAGCGTTTATATTATATGTGGGTACATAGGCAATATATTAGTGTTCTAAGAATCTTTAGTCATTTTGATTCGAGTTCCATATGCAAATTACCATGCTCTCACACAAAGGGTCATAAAACTCCCCAGTATTTCCAAACTCCCGCTTGGGATTTCAGCCTTTCTTATTGGACAAGCCCATCCTGAGAGGCGTGAATCTTCTCAGACCTTAAAAGGCTCACGCACAGTTCCGCCCATGTTCTTGTTGTTCTTCTTCTGCTAAGAAGCGTGTTGGAGCCTGAGCCGGTGCGGGCGTGCCCGGTGGGCTCCAACACATAGCCAGTTCAGTCTGCGGTTCTGTTAGATTCTGAGAAGATGAGGATGTGAGCTAGAACGCTTCTAAGGACACCCTAAGTTCGTGCCAGGCCTCGTGCCTAGTCTTTCCATTCATCAAGATCCTCAGACTCAAAACTGGTTCGGTAACCCCTTTACAATAGGTTCATTAGTTTTTTTTTAACCTTTTTAAAACCTTAGTTAACATGACTAATAAGGACTGCACTATACAGCGTTTATTCATCTTTGTTATGTTAATTCAACCTTACTAATAAATTATAATCTTGTTACATTAGTTTATGCACTGTCAACCCCTGAACATCTGTATTTTATAACTAACTTAGCGTAGATTAGTAAATCCAGTAACAAAGTTGCTCAGGTTCGTCATGTATTATGATTACCTAATGGTTACCTAAGGAACCTGATTGTAAAGTGTTACCAAATGGTTCCTTTCTCACATCTAACTCAGCCACCTACTGGAGCCCCAAAGAGCATCTGACTCTCTTTCAAACAGGCGAGACGTGCAAGTATCAAACTTAGTCTTATTAATTGATACATTAAGTATAATTTGCACCTTTTACAAAGGTGTGTTTGAACTAAGGAACTGATGTTTCCTTCAGGCTGTAGATCTGCTGAATATCAAATGGTACCATAGCTTCATGTTTTTATTTCTCTTCTCTTTACTGCTTAAGCTTTAACCCTTCTTCCTATGCCAACTGTATGCATGTGTGTGTGTATGTGTATGTTATACTAGTTTATTGTTTATGTAGTTAAGTCTTACTTGTATCACACTTGAGGTTGTTCCTTGTTTGCTCATAACTGGAGTCCCTAATCATGCAGATTTTTGCTACATGCTCCGAGTAGTATTGTACAGTAAGAAAGTTATTTTCCTTAACCAGGAAATTAACGTTCTTAGAATTGACAGACAGTTGACACTGAGAGGTCAAGTAAATACTTACAGCGGATCTAAATATTTATAATTAATTATAACTAGTTATAATTAATTATTCATATTTCCCCTTTGAGCTGATTCGCTACACCGCCCAGGCAAGACCGTCACATATGTATAATGAGATACATTACCAGGAGATTTTTTTTTTACTGAAAACGGCTTCAGAGTGTTAATACACTTTCACATTATCAGGCTTTGTAATAGTCATTTAGTGTAGTGGTGTCGTATTCAAAAGTTCTTCCATTTATTTAAACTCCTGCCAGAGTCCTCCTGAATTTTCTTGATAAACTCTCATGCTTCGGTTGGTGTTTCAAAGGTATAGATTTGTTCTTTATGTGTTACCAACAGTCTGGCAGGGTGAATCATTCCATGTCGAATCCCCAAGATGCGCAATTCATGGCAGATTGAATCGAACTGTTTCCGCAGTTGGTGTATTCCCATTGGCCAAGTCAGCATAAATCCTTATTTGCTGGTTCTTGTAGCGAATGTCTTTTTTAGCTAGTGCAGCTGAGATAACTGCCTGCTTATCCTTGTAGTTTAGAAACCTCATTATTAATGTTCTCGGCGGCGTCTTGGAATCCTTCTTTGGTCCGATTCTGTGCGCCCTTTCAATAATACCTGAGGATTGCAGGTTCACAGCATCCAGTACCGCTGGAATCCACTTCTCCAAAAAGGAGCATGGATCTTGTCCCTCGGCGCCCTCCGGCAGACCCACCAGTCTCAAGTTATTTAAGCGGGATCTGGTTTACAAATCCAAGAGCTTATCCTCTAAAGTTTTATTTTTTGAGTCCAACTTGTTAACTTTTGCTTGCAAGTGAGCTATGTCGTCCTCCGTGCCTGATATCCGCAATTCCGCCTATGACACTCGTTCAGTGCAATCGTTTATCTCTTTCCTCATACTTTCTATCGCCACCGCAATTCCATAAAATCTTGACGAAAACTCAGTTTTCATGGAGTTTATAGCAGCCAGTATTGCATCTGTCTTTTCTCCTCCGAGTGTCCCCTCCCTGCTGGCCTCATCCTCTGCCGTATCTTCGTTACCTTTCTGTGTCTCACCGCAAATGTGATAGTCAGTTAACTGTCCGTTTCGTCGATTTGCTATTTTCTTTACTTCATTTACTACACTTAGACATTGTATTATTCACACCAGCACTATACTACTACGTTTTGTTGCAAATACGAGTATTTTTATTAGAAATTGTAGTATTTTTGACTGAGCAGCGTGAGGCACGTCTTCTCAAGTGGCCGCCATGACCGGAAATCCCTGAAATTAAATTTGTTTGTGTAAATGCATATTTTTAGGTCTTGTGGACATACAAATGTAAAAACGTAAACACCTGTTATGTTAAAATAAATATTCAGGGCAGTACTAAAACAACAAGATTTCTTTCTTTCTTTTAATCAGGCTATTAATATATTGCAGATTCTGCAAGGTGTATGCAAACTACATATATAAAAATATGAGGAGCATAATGTTAGATCATGCCTCCATGCCAGAAATATCAGATCCAGCCCCAGATGCCAGATCCTATCAGAAAACTAAGAAATGTAAAGCATAAAAACATAATAAAATTAATTACATGATAAATTATATCAAATTATAAAATAATCAAATAATAAATTACATAAATGGCTAATGATTATAAATGTTTGTATGATTATATGATTTATTGATTATTAATGAACAAAAACAAGGAAATAACAAAATGTATGACTGCTCTCTTGAAGCAACACACACAGTTTGCATTTGAGGATCCTTAGATCCTTCACATGTACTGCCCTAGTCAGTGTTTTAAACCATGGAAAAACACTAACATCACACAAAAAAACAATACAAGACTGGAAAACCTCAGAAGACTAGATCCTCTGAGATACGACAATACAACACAGTGTATTAATTTAAGGCATCCGTTTCCACATCTCAAGTCAGGTATGCATCCTTTACTGTTAAATTTATCTTTGAGAATTTGATTTCTTGTATTGATTATTTCTGAACTGACTTAATCTCTTATTTCTGTAATTGGCATAATACATTTTTACCTGACTAATAATAATTGTCAATTTGATATTTTTATTATAATACACTGAAATTATTTTTCTCAAGTAGATTAAGTTGAAGGCGTTTTGTGTTCCGGCACATCTGTGTCCAGGGTTAGTACACACAAATCTCAGGTCGATGGACATGGTGCACAGCAGTGAGGATAATAATTTTTTGACTACTGCTTGACTTTAGTCCAAGTTGTATTCAGTTGCATTACCTAATGGGGGCTAGTCATAGTACTAGTAATAACTGCTGGTTTTTGTCTCAGTTTTATTCTAATTGTACATAGTTGTATTAACTATCAGGAGCTAGATAAATACTACTAGCATAACCTCTGATTATCATTGGTTAGCTTTAACTAAGTTGTACGTAGGTGACTGTAAGGTGCAGAACAGAACCACTAAGATCAACAGGGTGCTGCCTTGTAAATATATAGGCATGTATCACCCGCAAGACGTGGCAGCGGTTTTTTTTTTTTTTACGTGCATGTTACAAATGTCCTTTCAACAATGCTTGTTAAGTCATGACCTTAGGAATAGTTTTTTTTAATTTATATTAATTAAATAATTAATCATGTACGAACAACATGTCAACACCAATACATCTTTGCATTAGAATATAAAAAACAGGTATGAAATATAAAACATAAGGAATAGTCTATAGTCATTTCAATATAGCAAACTCCATGGTCTTTGATAATAGTAATTTCAATTAAGAATACTCTATATCCCTTTTTGACCACTATTTATTAATTCAGTATTTATTCACACATTTTAGCTGATCTTTTAAAAACATCACGGTGTACATGTTCGTGCATGTGCACATACGCTCCTGGGGTGTATTCCAGAAAGCGGGTTTTGTTGGAAACTCTGAGTTTGTTAATCCCAGAAAAGGGAAACTCAGGGTTTTCAGTTTCAGTAAAAGACAAAACTAAACCTCTCTGTAAATTACCATAGTAACTTACTCTGTGAACCTAACCTGGTCGGGAGCAGGTTTTCTTCGGTAAACCCAGAGTTCCCTCTCGAGCTTTCACGAGACATCACGGAGAGCGTTCTCCATTTAGTGGGAACTCCTTCCCTTCCAAACTTTCCTGAAGTCTTATTGGCTCCCGCCAGTCTAAATGACTGGCCAATTGACGCGAAGTATGCAAATCGCATGCAAATACTGACGAGCTCGAGAGGCAGTATAAAATGCGGTGCACGCGAGAATTACGTCAGAATCTTCTACTTCACCTTTTGAATTCACTATGGCAACAATCTGCAAGATCTGCACGGGACCAATAGAGCCACCAGATCAGCACGACTACTGTGTCGCCTGCCTGGTCCTGGACGGTCCAACTGCGGGCATCGCGCAGACCTTCCGGGCCGCGTGCTCCGGACCCGCCGCGATGTGGCTCGCGGCCTATTCGGGATGAGGCCTACTGCCGCCAGCGTGCCGCTGGTGGGCCCGCCCGGTGACGGGAGCGTCGTCTTGTCGCTCCACTAACCCCAACGGTCACCCCGTTCCCCGGTCTCACTACCCGAGGACTGCTTCCGCCCTCCTTCCATCGTCGCGGAGTTTGTATCCTTTAGCCTGGAGGAGGGGGATGACTCGATGTCCATCTCGGCCTCGGAGAGGGAGGATTGGGCGGGATCGGAGTCCGATCAGCCGGACAGCATGGGGCCCCCAGACCTCCAGGAGGAGCTCATGAGGGTTCTGTCAAGGGCTGTCCAGGAGTTGGAGCTTACCTGGAGTCCTCCAGAGGAGCCTGCCAGGAGTAATCTTGACTCCTGGTATTTCAGGTCCACCCAGAAAGCTGACTCGAGGACGTCGGTCCCCTTTTTTTCCCCGACGTGCAAGGGTACACGAGTAAAAACATGGTCTGCGCCCCAATCAGCGCGCGTCTACTCTGCCACACAGGCCATTTTTTCCCACGTGGATGGGGCGGAGGCCCACGGGTACGTGCGCTCTCCCCCAGTCGAGAAGCCCGTTGCTGCGCACCTGTGTCCTGCAGCAGCCAAGACCCTAGGCTCAGACATCAGCCTCCCCTCAAAGCCGTGCAGGACCACCGCCCACCTTGCCAATAAAGCATATGCTTCTGATGGCAAGGCGGCTTCCGCGCTGCACGCCATGGCAGTGCTGCAGGTTTTTCAGGCGAAGCTCCTGCAGACAGCGGAGGGCGGAGCCCTCACGGCAGAGGCCGTTAAGGATCTGCGCGCGGCGACGAAGCGAGCGGCCCAGGCTGTGGGTAAGGCCATGGATTTTATGGTCGTCCTTTAGAGGCACCTTTGGTTAAACCTAGCTGACCTCAAGGATGCTGACCGTAAAGTGCTGCTGAACGCTCCTGTGACTCCCTCCGGCCTTTTTGGTAACGCCGTGGAGTCCATTACTGAGCGCTTCGCGGAGGCTCGCTTTCCAGCAGCAGACGGCGAGATCCAGATCCTCGTCGGCACCTGGCTCTTCCCAGCGGAGGGATAACCCCAGGCCAGCGACCACAGCGGTGACGGCTAACGTTACTGCTCCTCGCCAGGAGCCGGATTTCCGGAGGAAGGCGTGGGGTCCTGGGAGGAAATGCCACGGCCAGCGGAGGAGCCCGCGACGTGACTCTCGCCCGCCACTGGCTGCTAAGCCGTCATCCTGACGGTCTGAAGAGAGGAGGAGAGTGCGTGAGCGGCCCGGCTCCCAAGCGCAATAAGTTCATGTTTTCAAACGTTTGTGTGTTGGATGTTCATTCAATAAAAATGCATACATTCTCACAAAAAGAGCTATTTCCTCCTCACTCAGTCAGTGCGGTGGCGCTCGCCCCACCTCAGAGCAGTGCAGAGCAGCCGCCCACACACTCACCGGCGCATCCAACGACCAAGCCGCTAAAGCCGCTATGTCAGTTCCTGAGCGCGTGGGAAGTTATTCCTGGAATCTCGCGCGGGCTACTCGTGTGATAGAGCGTGGGTATACCCTTCAATTCAGACGCAGACCACCCCGTTTCAACGGCGTGGTGAAGTCTCTAACATTGCCTTGAAATGCCCTGGTTCTGAGACAAGAGTTATGCAACCTGCTCGAAAAAGGAGCGCTAGAACGAGTCCCTCCGAGCGAGCTGGAGAGCGGGTTTTACAGCCGCTATTTCTTGGTACCCAAAAGAGACGGGGGACTCCGGCCGATTCTAGATCTCAGGCCCATCAACCGAGCGCTTTGCAAGCGTCTCTTCAGGATGAAAACTCCTAAACAAATCCTGGCACAAATTCGCCCCGGGGACTGGTTTGCGTCTGTGGATTTAAAGGATGCAGACTAACACATTCAGATAGCACCGCATCACAGACGCTTTCTGAGGTTTGCTTTCGAGGGCACAGTGTACCAATACTCTGTTCTCCTGTTCGGGCTGGCTGGTCTCCCGCGGCTGCATCAAAGCTCTGAGGCCGTGGCGCAACCCAGATCTCTTCAGCCGGGGGGTTCCCCTGGGCTTGGTGACGTCACGCGTTGTGGTCACGACGGATGCATCGACTCGCGGCTGGGGAGCAGTGTACGAGGGCATGCCGGCTTCGGGGCTGTGGTCAGAACCCCAGAGCCGGTGGCACATAAACTGCTTGGAGCTGGGAGCAGTGTTCTTAGCTCTAAAGGATTTTCGGCCGCAGCTGGAACAGCGACAGGTACTGATTCACACCGACAACATGTCTGTGGTCTCGTACATAAATCATCAAGGAGGCTTTGTACAAGCAAGCAGCGAATCTCCTGCTATGGGCGGACCGTCACTTTCTCTCCATCAGAGCAGCGCACATCCCCGGTCTCCTGAACCGCGGGGCAGACATGCTTTCGAGGAAGGGGATTCCTCAAGGAGAGTGGAGGTTGAACACCGAGTCGGTGTGGATCATTTGGACCCTCTAAGGGAGAGTGGAGGTGGATCTGTTCGCCACAAGCGAGAATGCGCACTGCCCGCTGTTCTTCTCCCTGTCTCACTCCCCGCTGGAAGGGGACGCTCTGACATCGCACTGGCCAGCAGCCAGGCTGTATGCGTTTCCTCCAATCAAGATATTGCCACTGGTGTTATGCAAGATCAGGGAGGAGGGGGCTTCGGTGATACTCATCGCCCCGAACTGGCCGAACCAGCCTTGGTTCCTGGACCTGACAGAGCTGCTGGTGGCGCCGCCCTGGCCGATCCCCATCAGGAAGGATCTGCTGTCTCAAGCGAACGGCTCGGTGTGGCACCCGAACCCGGAGTTATGGAGCCTTCATGTGTGGCTGCTTCGGGGATATCAGAGGAGCTGAACGCTCTGAATTCTCGTGTGCTCGACACGTTCTCAGAGGCGCGGGCGCCCTCCACGAGGCGTTTGTATGCTCTAAAATGGGGAGTGTTTGTGAAATGGTGCCATGATGTTCATATCGACCCGGCTGCTTGCTCCGTGTCGGATGTGCTGCGTTTTCTACAGTACAGACTGGATAGTGGATCTCTGCCATCAACACTGAAAGTCTATGTGGCCGCTATTGCCTCGTTTCGTTCCCTGCTGGGCGGGCAATCGATCGGTAGGCATGCGCTGGTGGTGAGTTTTCTTAAGGGAGCGAGAAGATTGCATCCCCCACGTCCGCCTTCAGTCCTGCCCAGGGACCTAGAGGTGGTGTTAAGAGCTCTTTCACAGCCACCATTCGAGCCTTTAGCATCCGTTGATATGAAGGAGCTATCTCTCAAAACTGCACTTCTTCTTGCCCTCGCTTCGGCTTGTGTCAAAACAGAGACTTTCCCACTGGATTGTGGATGCTATCACGGCTGCTTATACGAGCCAAGGTTTGGAATGCCCCTTTCACATTAGGGCCCACTCAACAAGGGCTATCGCCTCCTCCTGGGCGTGGTCGTGAGGTATGTCTATTCAAGATATATGCTTGCAGCCGGCTGGTCTTCTCAGAATACCTTTGCCAGGTTTTACAAGCTGGACGTTCAGTCCTTAGCCTCCCGAGTGCTGTCGGTGAGTGACTGATTCACGTTTATGCTACCTCTATTCGTGTGTTGCTGCCTCGATTATCATGTTATGAGTTATGCTGTTTAACACCGTTATCTCTGTGCAGCCCCTGACAACAATGTTGTTGCTTCTGCCCTGTTCTCAGCACAGCCAACATTATTAAATTACCAGATATGCAAATTTCGTATACCTATGCTTTAGATGCTCATTGGCTTGTCTCCACCTATAAGCTGTGAGCCCGCCTTGCAAGCATCGCTATTGGTTGTGGGAATTATGTGTACTATCTTCGCTGAATATGTGACTGCTCGTAGCCTCTCTCACGGCGGGATTAAATATCGTTCCCATAACGGAGAAATACCTCCGTGATGTCTCGTGAAAGCTCGAGAGAGAACGCTCCGGTTACTATCGTAACCTCGGTTCACNTTCGCTGAGTGTGTAACTTGTACAGGCTGCTCGTAGCCTCTCTCACGGCGGGATTGAATATCGTTCCCATAACGGAGAAATATCTCCGTGATGTCTCGTGAAAGCTCGAGAGGGAACGCTCTGGTTACTATCGTAACCTCGGTTCCCTGAGAGCGGGAACGAGACATCACGGTGGTCGCCGTGTTCGCTACTCGATCAGCTAGAGCTGCGTTCAGTATCAGATTCTGACGTATTGTCGCGTGCACCGCATTTTATACTTCCGCTTGAGCTCGTCTTATTTGCATGCGGTTTGCATACTTCGCGTCAATTGGCCAGTCATTTGGACTGGCGGGAGCCAATAGGACTTCAGGAAAGGTTGGTTTTATTTTTTCAATTTTGCACCCTGTTTTGTCCCACTTCTCATTTGTTCAATAGACCGGAATTAAATCTTACCTTTATGGATGTAGACCACCTTTGGATGCAGAGATCGTATAACGTTATTCTAAGTGAAACTTGACATTATAAAAGGAGTAGAAGTAACAGGGGAGAAAACTTTCCGGCAGTTCACGATTGCTACAGAACCACGTGACTTCATTGCCCACCAACTTCATGCATATTCATTAACCTCATGAATAATCCTTACAAGATTGAAGCAGCAGTTGAAATATAGAATTGCAACTGGATATGAATGTAGTGTTAGAGCTGCAAAAATATTTTTTTTCTTTTGCAGACATTAGAAAACAACAATAAGCACACCACATGCAGCACATGATGTAAGACTCTCCACATGATGGCGCTGTTCCTTCAAATTTAATTTTCTCTGAATTCCTAATAGAAGAGGCTCTAATGGCTTCCTATAGTGCATCTTTGTTTACCTGTATTGGATTATTGAGAGAGTTCAGTTTTCTTTGAGCATTGGTTGTAAATCTATGAGGTGAGTTTTTTTTTTTTTTAATCTCTGATTTAAAACAAAAAAAAAAAAAAAAAGAAACATTTGCATTGCAGGAACAATGTAGGGCATGTTAAACTACATACTTAAGGTTAAAGTGAAAAAGTGACGTGACATGTGGCCAAGTATGGTGACCCATACTAGGAATTAGTGCTCTGCATTTAACCCATCCTAAGTGCACACACACACACACACCCAGAGCAGCGGGCAGCCATTTATGCTGCGGCACCCGGGGAGCAGTTGGGGGTTCGGTGCCTTGCTCAAGGGCACCTCAGTCATGGTATTGAAGGTGGAAGAGAGCACTGTACATTCACTCCCCCCACCTACAATCCCCGCCGGTACGAGACTTGAACCCGCAACTTTTGGGTTATGAGTCCGACTCTCTAACCATTAGGCCACGACTTCCCTTTATGCTTTCGTTTAAATAGACGATTGCATTCATGTTATCACATGACTTTCCACATGTTTTCATATAAAGCTTCTCTAATTCCTCTCCACAGCATGCCTTAGGCTATGTGAAATATTTGGTTATTTCATTCTCTTTATGCTCGAGATAAACAAACAACTCCATCATCACAGGTTCTCCAGGCTCTTGAAGTGTCCATGAATTCTGTCACAGTGCCTGCTTTAAAATCCTCTCTAAAACTAATTGGAAATAATCAGTGAAATATATAATCGGGTCTATTCATCAGACTAGGCTCGGTTAGTTCCTGACCGTCCTTTAAATTGACAAACTATCGGACACCTTATTTACTTATTCCGTTCCATTCCGATAACATCAAACCACTTGATAACTTGATGACTGCAGAGGCCTATCACAGCAGAATTCAATCTGGCTGGCGAAACATAACCTGTGCTTACAATGACTGTGGTAGAGCAGCTGTTCAACTTAAATTCCCTTAAGAGACCATACGCACGTCAAAACAGGGCTTATTATGAGATCCTGTGTCGTTTTGGCATCTTTCAAGCAGATATAGGTCAGGAAACACCATGTTACCTCTAAGTCACCCAAGTGAATAATTCACCTGAGTTTAACTCAACTCCAGTAGTTTAATTATTCAGAAGTTGGTTAACACTACTGTTAGATTTGCTTGATGTTGGTCAGCCAGGGAGCTAAAGGGGACATCCTGCCTTCTGTATTTAAATCAATAAACAACAACATGCATAATTCTAAGTGACGATTTATAGACGTTTAAGTGCATGGAGTGAAGACTGCAAAATTCAAAATGTTTTTGATCATGCGATTTGCAGTGTTTCCTCAAACAGAGCACCCAGTCCCTTGTGAAAAAGTTATAAAGAGCACTTACTATGCAAATAATATACTTTAAAATGTAATGCTTTTGGACACTTAAAGGAATAGTTCACCCAAAAATGAAAATTTACTCACCCTACAGATTTAGATGAGTGTGTTTGTTTCTACATTTGGAGAAATGTAGCATTACATCACTTGCTCAGCAATGGATCCTCTGTAGTGAATGGGTGCCGTCAGAATGAGAGTCCAAACAGCAGATAAAAACCTCACAATAATCCACACCACTCCCGTCCGTCAGTTAATGTCTTGAGAAGTGAAAAGCTGTGTGTTTGTAAGAAACAAATCCATAATTAAGGTGTTTTAACTTTGAACCATCACATCTGGCCAAAAAATCCATAATCCAGTGAAAAAGTCCATCTCCTGTTGTCTCCTCTCACATCAAAATCAATTTAGAGCTGTTTTGGGCTGTTTTTGCTTGTAATCAGTGCTTTATCAGTGCATATTTCTCTCCTGATTCAGACAAGACGACTTTTTCACTGGACAGAGCAATATTATGGATTATGTACTCATATTTTAGCCAGAAGAAACCTTTTGAAGTTAAAAACATCATAATGATGCATTTGTTTCTTACAAAAGCTTCACACGATGTTAATTGATGGAGTGGATTACTTGGATTACCATTTCATTCTGATGCCACTGGCAATACACTTTAAAAAAAAACAATAGAAATAATTATGAAATTACATATAAAGTTGTACTTCAGTCCTACTTAAGTGAGTCAAAAAGCACTCTTAAGTTCAGCTAACTGTATTTAATATAAACTTAAACTATAACACATTTAATTGTAGCTAAATAACATGCACTCATTGCACTTAAGTTTATTATTTCTGTAATAAATACTCATTTTAAAAGTATGCTTAAGTTTATTTCGTTTCCACAAGGGTAAGTCATCTGAGTATCTTTTGCCAACTGTTTTATGAATACTATGAATTCAGGCATAATGCAATTTTTTTGCAGACTGTGTAGTAGGAAAGTAAGCATGTGGACATAAGGAATGCATCTTAGTTGGCATTATAATTTAGGGGCAGTCTTTTTGCCTATACCGGCATAAAAGGATGCCTGCTTATAGGTTTTGGACTGAGTTGGGTTCGCGTGGCACGAGCAGGGTGTCAGGGCGTGACAAATTGGAGAGCTATAAAATGTTAAGCAGCCATGACTCGTCATGACCATCCCTGTCCTGTGAGCTGTGCTCTGATGGTTAAGAATACATGAGAACAGGTAAGCAGAAGTGAAGAATGGAAAAGATTGACTTCTCTCTGTGTTTTCCATTCTCCTACTGTCACGTGAGGCTGAGCTTGGAATAGCATACTAGCTATTTCTGTAGTATGCAGTATGTACACTGAAATACAACTGGTGTAGAAACAATTTTCACTCAGAAATTGTTTGTAAACTTAACAAAGAATTCAAAAAAGAATTAAAAAACAAAAAAAAATCACATTAAGTTAAATTAATTAAATGTAGAGTTTAGGAGTAGAAAGACTGAAAAAGTATTTTTTTAATCTGTAAAATGTGCTCCAATAATCATTGTTTAACTTACAATTTGTGCAGTGTACTGTATACTCTTCAAATGTTCTGTACACATGGAATACTCTGAAATGTGAGGTGTATAGCAGAGCACACTTCGAAGGTAATGCATCCCAGAATGCAATACATCAATATAAATAACATCAAAATAATATTTAATATATCTGTCTCTGTATAGGATCCCTGGTTTTTGTGACTTGCAGAGACAGTCTGTGTTTTTAAAAAGTATAGGGAACCAAAAAAGTTGGATTTGATTAAAAAAAAAGTGTTATTGTTCTTTTCAAATGTATGCATACGGTTGGACAAAAACTCATATAAAACGTCAAGGAGAATGCAATCATATATATTTACAGTGTGACACATTATATTTAGATATTAAAATAACATAATAATAATAATAATAATAATACTTAATAGTAATAATAGTTAATATCAAGATATATATATAATATAGCCAAACATTATAAATAATAAATAAATCCAAACATATTTAACTATCTGTTAATGTCTCTTTCTTGACTCATGATCTGATTTTTCTGAATTAAATGTGCACAATGTGACCCCAGGTACACTATAAAACTAAAGCTGAAAATGAAAACATTTTCAATACTAAAACATAACATTACTGAAATAAAATAAATATAAACACTTTTTTTCATTTCAGCTATTTTTTCCCAAGGCACATTTCTCATTTCTTTTCTCAACTTAAAGGCACAATATGTAATTTTCGCCAGTGGAGGGCACGTATTCAAAATAAACAAATAGACACAGGCGTAGTTTGAAGACGCTGTGACTGAGTGTGGAATCATAGAGTTGTCATCTTCATCCCCACAGCCAATGCAATCCGAAGGGACTCGGGCAGAAATCATGTTCATAGATGAGCTAATAATTTATTAACGTAGTAGAATGAAGCAGGTTGAGGCTGAAAGCCGCCGAACCGAAACGAGGCCGCTGAACGAGCGCGACACACGGTTCGAAAGCAGCGGAGCTTTTATTATGACACAGTCGACCTCTTCTGCTGCTTCCGGTCGTGCGTATGTTGGGTAAAGCAGCGGAGCTTTTGTTATGCCACAGTCGAGGGCTTCCGCTGCTTCCGGTTCTGCGTATGTGGGGTAAAGCAGCGGGGGCTTTTATTTACGCCCCAGTCGAACCGCTTCCGCGCTGCATCCGGTCGTGCGTATGTGGGGTAAAGCAGTGTAGCTTTTATTATGCCACAGTCGACCGTTTCCGCTGCTTCTGGTCGTGCGTATGTGGGGTAAAGCAGTGTAGCTTTTATTATGCCACAGTCGACCGTTTCTGCTCCCTCCGGTCGTGCGGATGTGGGGTAAAGCAGCGGAGCTTTTATTACGCTAGAAAAAAAAAAAAACAGTCGACCGCTTCTGCTGCTTCCGGTCGTGCGTATGTGGGGTAAAGCAGCGGAGCTTTTATTATGCCAAAGTCGACCGCTTCCGCTGCTTCCGGTCGTGCGTATGTGGGGTAAAAGCAAGCGGGGCTTTTATTACGCCACAGTCGAGCGCTTCCGCTGCTTCTGGTCGTGCGTATGTGGGGTAAAGCAGTGTAGCTTTTATTATGCCACAGTCGACGGTTTCCGCTCTTTTTCCGGTCGTGCGTATGTGGGGTAAAGCCGCGGAGCTTTTATACGCCACAGTCGACCGCTTCCGCTGCTTCCGGTCGGGCGTATGTGGGGTAAAGCAGCGGAGCTTTTATTATGCCACACTTTAGCGCTCCGCTCCTTCCGGTCGTGCGTATGTGGGGTAAAGCAGCGGGGCTTTTATTATGCCACAGTCGAGCTCTTCCGCTGCTTCCGGTCGTGAGTATTTGGGGTAAAGCAGCGGAGCTTTTATTACGCCACAGTCGACCGCTTCCGCTGCTTCCGGTTGTGTGTATGTGGGGTAAAGCAGCGGAGATTTTATTATGCCACAGTCGATCGCTTCCGCTCCTTCCGGTTGTGCGTTTGTGGGGTAAAGCAGCGGAGCTTTTACTACGCCACAGTCGACCGCTTCCCCGCTGCTTCCGTCGTGCGTATGTGGTAAGCAGCGGAGCTTTTATTAAGCCACAGTCGAGCGCTTCCGCTGCTTCCGGTCGTGCTTATGTGGGGTAAAGCAGCGGGGCTTTTATTATGCCACAGTTGAGCGCTTCAGCTGCTTCCGGTCGTGCGTGTGTGGTGTAAAGCAGCGGAGCTTTTATTACGCCCCAGTCACAACCGCTTGATTCCGCTGCTTCCGGTCGAGCGTATGTGGGGTAAAGCAGCGGAGCTTTTATTATGCCACAGACGACCGCTTCCGCTGCTTCCGGTCGTGGGTATGTGGGGTAAAGCAGCGCGCTTCTTTTATTGACGCCACCGACTCACGACCGACCCTTGCCGCCTGCTATCCCGGTCGTGCGTGTGTGGGGTAAAGCAGCGGGGCTTTTTTTATGCCACAGTCGAGCGCTTCCGCTCTTTCCGGTCGTGCATATGTGGGGTAAAGGAGCGCTGTTTTATCATATTAGATACATTTAGTTCTGTTTTAATGCTACTCTGTGCGGTCGTCACCGGTCTTTTAAAACGCACAACATATTAAAGCGTCGTTGGTGTTTCCATGTTTTTCTACAAAACCGAAATCGAGGGGGTTTGATGTCTTGGCGGCGATCACAATGCCACTATGACACGTCATTGTGTTCCCTAGTATTTGCTTATTTCTCTGGATTTAAACATTCTTCGAAAAATTTGGGATAATGTAAGTACACAAGTCAGCAAAATATATAACACTGTTACATATTTACAATCTTACATATTGTGCCTTTAAGTACAATCATACATAAAAGTAAAACTGAAATAAAAATAATTTTAAAAATAAGTAAACATATATTAAAAAACAAAAACTATTACAAAATGACAAATATACAGTAAAATACAGTATACTATGCATTTATACTGTATGTAATTGTACATTAAAAAAAGTTTAGACAGGGTGGTTTTCAGTACTGTCTTACAGTAACACATAGTAAAGACCTCACAGCCCGTTATGATCATGTGACAGTGGGAATTAAGGCCTCTTGAGGGATGAGATTTTGTGAAACACTATTAAAAGCACATCAGTGTACCTGCTTAGAAGCGTCTCTCAGTGGAGTGGAGGGAAATCCTCATCAACATGACCTACATTCTGTGGCAGTGGGTGGTGAGCAGTGAAATACACAGACCCCAGGCCCACTGATGAATACTCACAAACCCATGTCCAGGAGGATAGGATAACATTTCAAAATGAAATAAATACCAGCCTCAAACTGCCATAAAAACATACAGTTGAGGTCAAAAGTTTACATATGCAGAAACTGCAAAATGTTAATTATTTTACCAAAATAAGAGGGATCATACAAAATACATGTTATTTTTGATTTAGTACTGACCTGAATAAGATATTTCACATAAAATACTTTACATATAGTCCACAAGAGAAAATAAAAGTTGAATTTATAAAAAAAAATAACATGCATTTTGTATGATCCCTCTTATTTTATTAAAATAATGAACATTTTGCAGATTCTGCAGGGTGCATGTAAACTTTTCACCTAAACTGTATTTAATAATGACAATATGACAAATAGACAGCCGTGATCAAACATATTTACACTTGAATGAATAGCAAACGTTTCACCTCAAGTTATAAATTTACTTGTTTCTCTTGATTAAATTACATAATTACATAATTTTTTCCCCTCATCAGTTTATCATTCATTTGACATGGGACTGTAAGCCAAGTGTCTTTAAATATTAATGTGGAGAGACTAGGTTTAGCAGAAAGAAACAAGAAAGAGTTTCAGCTAGGTCTCTTGTCTGCTTGATTACAATCTCTGCATATCGCATCGCTTCCAGTGACCAGTCAACAAGTCAAAGTCCACGAGTCCAGAGTCATGGCCAAAATCTTGCTGTTCTTTACAGACAGTAATCAGCAAAGCAATCTCACGTGCCCAGGCCTCCTCAAGTCCTTCTCCCAGGGTTCATTTACTGGAAAACCCCTGTGAAGCCTCATTAGGTTGCTGAGCGAAGAGCAGCAGTGTTATTTTAGTATCACTTATATACTATCTTGACTTCGATTTTATTTTAGTATTTTTTTTTTTTCATTTTATGTAATTTAGTTGTCTAATAAACCTGTCATTGTACATTATGAATATTGTTGGCTCTGTGACTAATTGCTTTTTTCCCCCTCTTTTTAAGTCACTTTGTTTAAGCATCTGCTATATGCATGAATGTAAATGTATTACTTTTTTACATTTTTATTTTATTATTTTTCATTATTATTTTATACTATTGTTTATGGGGGGCTTAGTTATTTTAGTAGTCACGTTAAACTAAAGGAAAAATAAATGTTGCCTTGGCAACTAGACTTTTTTAATGTTTTATTTATTTATTTTTTCTCCCTGGGTCTAGTTTACTTTTACTTTTAGTTAAGGATCATAACCCTTCATGGCACTTGTCAAGGCACACAATAGCAATTTTGGAAGGTGCACTTTAAAAAAAAAATTCGTACATTTTCTTAGAACTCAATTTGTACAAATTTGCCACTTTCAACAAGATTTAAAATAGTTACATTTTCTCATGAGACCAAGTTGTGCTCGTTGTTAAAATACTGAGATTAATGCACGGTAGCACTTTATTTTAAGGTGTCCTTGTTACAGTGTAATTATACATTTAAGTGCTGAGTAATATTAATTAACTACATGTACTTACTATATGGTTAGGGTTAGGATTAGGGTTTGACTTGCTTACTTGCATGTACCTATGCATAATTAATTGTTATTATAATAAATGTAACGTGTAACAAGGCCACCTTAAAATAAAGTGTTACCATATAACCTATAATAATTGAGTGACCACAAAGGTCCTGCATGGTACTATTTACTGACCAGTCCCGTACTGTACATCCCAGTTGTAGTTTTCCATCACACAAGTCCATTTGACAAATTTGTAGTTGTGTGAACTGTGAATGTCTGTTCCAGCTCAATGTGAAATGCTGGAAATGATGCACACCTCTTTGGCCAAGAAAGCAAGTTTTATAGCAATAAGTCTGGGATTACATTTTCAGGCAATCCTTGCTATTATAATTTATAATGATGTGTTTTTTTAAGAAGATTATTTTGCGAATAGAAAATCCTCACCCCCATCCGACCTTAATTTTTGCATGTGCTTCCAGCTGGCTGAAAATGAGCCTATGTAATCTGTCAGACATGTTATTTCAGGGTTTATTTATTTTTAAATTTTTTAATGATAATAAATAAATACTTTACTTTTAATGAAATTAGTAGCAGATACAGATCTCCCGCGAAGACCTTGTCAACTAGACAGCCATCAGGACGGACCAACGGGACCAAACATTCCTCTGCACATCTGACTTGGTTGGCAGCGCATTAAACCACACCATCTGGTTTCATCTGGCCAGAGAGAACTGCCCCCCCACGCTGGTTTCTCAAGGTTTCTTCCCATTTCTGTCACCGATGGAGTTTTGGTTCCGTGCCACTGGTTTTGGCCTCTTATAAGTCCGCTCCTCTATCCAGATACACCAAGCCAATCCAGATACACCAAGACAATTTTAGGTATTTTTTCCCAATTAGTTGGGAAATCATTTCTGGCAACATTGTTCATTTTAGTTGATGACATCACTGAATCAACAATGACTGACCTTAACTGAAAAAGGTCCATTGTATAAAGCGCTATATAAAAAATAAAGGTAAAAAACCTACAATACTACAAACTACAAAAGTTACTACAATGATACCATTACATTAATAAAAATTTCTGCATGTTAAAAAAAAAAAAAAAAAATAACAAAAACACTTTGCATATATTATATTATATTATATTATCTTCTATTAGTAGATTATCTCTCTACTATTATTAAGCAGTTTATTTTTTAACTGTTTATTTTAACCCATTCATCAGTATATACCTTGTCATGACAACTTACTCATTCATTTTTAATGTACCTTTTTCATAACTATTTAATGTGACTGATTTTCGATGGCTGGTTTAGTGCAGAGGATTTTTTTCCTGACTCGTTAAACTTTCATGAGTTCACTCCATCTTTAACGAGTCTCTTTGATGGAAAGCTCCGTATATCTGCAGAGACTAGTGCATTGAGATGGTTTAGTTTCTTGTAAAGGAAGGTCTTAGTTATTTTTGGCTTGGTGTATCTGGATATAGGAGCGGACTTATAAGAGGCCAAAATCAGCAGTCTTTGAACACAACTTCACAAAGGCAGTACACTGGAGTCAACAGCACACAGTTGCACAGCACACTCAATTGTGAAAAGACAAGAATAAAGACAAACATATTTCTGCATTGGCCATTTAGATTGGCATGTTTAGCCATTTTGAAATGCACTAATGTCTCTGTATAAAATGATACGAAGGTCACTGGGTTTTCTGACTTTTTTTGTGTGCAGGAATGCCTCACTGGAAGTTCTCTCTTGTCAATGATTTTAAATCAACAGTAGTCACATTAATCCTATGCAAATATACTTTATCTATAGGGTTTGAACTAAAAAAGTGTCCAAAATATATATTTTAATATATTTTAAAACAATATTCATTAACATTTAATAAATGCATTAATTTAAGCTGGATGAATAAACGTTTAAGGAAAAATAAAACTTTTGAACAGTAGTGTACATATTACTCGTTTATAGTCCATTCATGAATGAAGTCTTAAAACAAGCACAAATATTCTTCTATCTAAAACATCCAGCTTTTGAAATCCAGTGTTCATACAGACTGTGTTCAGATATAATTGAAGTGACTTTTTGACGAGTTAAACTTAAATTGCTTCCAAATCACCTACAACACATTTATTCCTCTTTAATCTAAAGAATCTTCAGTTTTACCAAGGCCTGTATTAAAACATCAAATCTCCAAAACAAAATTAAAAACATTCATTCCAAACTAAGTATTACGCTCAGGCAGAAGGGAAAAAGTAATTAACCCTGTAAGTCACCCTATTGTAATATTACAACATATTTTTTAGCTTGACTAAATTTAACTTGCTCATGTTTTTTTTTTCTCTCTGTCTAAGACCCAAATTTTTTTTTTTTTAAACACAACAATAGTGGTCCTTTATAAATACCCTAGCCTGTGCAGAGCTTATTGGATGCTGATTTTAAAAAATAGGGGGGGGGGGGGCGTTTACATGGGCCATGAACTCAACTTTCGAACTTCCCTTGAAGCACATCATCTTGTTTTAAGTAAAGAGCACAATAAGCTATCAGACAGTATTGTGTGAATTTTGTGAGATGTGTGAATTCTGTGAATGGGTTTCTTTAAAACATGTAAGTGTGATTGGGATGGATTTGCAGTCTGCTACCCAAGAGCCCAACATTGCAATATTACAAATTTTCGCAATTCTACTAAACTGTCAAAATAAAAGGTGAAATCATTTTTTTCACAGTTTTTTTTCTATATTTGGGTCTTCGAAGGTTAAAGCATAGATGTGGTGAGAACAAGCTGTCAGCGGTGCAGATCTACCGTATGCAGTACTGTGTTTGTGGGGAGAAAAATAAATGGAAAGCAGTCAGTTAGCCATAATGTATTTCATTTACACGCCAGGCCAACATGAGAAGGGAACATGGATGGGTCACCAGGAAGAACAACTTCCTGCATTTCCTCAAAACTATAGAGAAATATGTCAGCACATACAGTAGATAGCTATAATTGATTTATATCGCACTGATCTTAATGCTTTTTAGAATCAATATAATGCAGAATGTTCGACTGTTAAAGCAATAGTTCACCCAAAAATGAAAATATGCTGAACATATGCTTACCTTCAGGCCATCCCAGATGTAGATCAGCTGTTTGTACTCTCATTCTGACGGCACCCATTCACTGCAGAGGATCTATTAGTGAGCAAGTGATGCAATGCTGCAGTTCTCCAAATCTGTCTCGATGGAGAAGAGAAGAAACAGAAACAAACTCTCACATCCGGACAGCCGAAAATAGTCTGCCTTTCTCCCCTCTCTCGTTGAGAAACAAACTCATCTACATCCTGGACAGCCTGCATTTTCAGCAGTTTTTTATTTTATTTTGTGGTGAACTATTCCTTTAAGAGCTTTGTTGTTCTATATTGTAGAGCATGAAGTCTGAGTTTACTCATAGAGATAAAGAAGAATGATTCCGTCAGACGGGATACAAGGTAAAGTAAAGATGGGTGTAACATAAATATTCTGAATCTCTGATTAAACATTAATCATAGTTTTTACTAGGATCTGTCCAGTAAATTGCATTTTTTTTAGTGCAAAGCTAAACTTAGAAAGCGTCTAACTTAGAAAATTAAAATTGCATTACATTACAAAGAGCCTACTGTACAAGAACAGATTTCAACTTTAAAATCAGTTTTTAAGAATACATCTATTTATGTACATCATGAGTTATTTCTGGTTTACGAGGCAGCTGAAACAGAAAGAAAAAGTAATGTCTCCTCTCCTCTCAATACTCCAGTGATTTACATCAGCCATAAGAGGAGCAGATGACATCTATAACCGGATGTCACGTAGTTGTTAAAATGCATCTGAAATATTTTTACGTTTCCACTTAGGCATGTGTTGACATCTGTTCTTCACAAGTATGTGTGCCATGCACGTACACACCACACACACAAACACAGAGACGCACACATACATAAATGAAGACATGACATGCTGAATAGTTGCTTTCATCTTTCTCTCACACACACAAACATACACACAGATGTGTTCATCGATCATTTCAACTGGATTGACCATAGTTCTGTCTTGATAGCACTTCTAAACAGCCAGAGATTGAAAAGGTCATAAAACTTGTCTTCAGCACCTGAAAATTTAATGACCTACTTCAGCAATGAAAGATGGAGCCTTTCATTTTCATAATCAAAGTAAAACGATATATATACACATACCGTTCAAGAGTTTGGGTCAGTCATGTTTTTGGAAGAAGTCTCTTATGCTCATCAAGGTGGCATTTATTTGATCAAAAATACAGTAATATTGTGAAATATTCTTATTATTTAAATAACTGTTTTCTATGCGAATATATTGTATAATGTAATTTATTCCTGTGATGTAAAGCTCTTATGTGATGTTGTATCCACACCACCAGGTGTCAGTAAAGGTTCAAGGTGACAGCATAAACATAAAACATAAATTACAATAAATAACATATTTTACAATCAGTCATTAGCAGGGTCCAAAATAAACAACATCTGCTAATGGTAGGTGAATGCACTAGACTTAAATACAGTTATGTGTGTAATCTGCATTTTAAAGACACACTTTTGTGATTATGGCAATGAAATTATTTAGCTGTGAAACAGTCGTGATTTTTGGAGGTGCCTTTTAGTGGCATTACTAGCACAGAAATTACATTTCACCTTTAAGCAATGCATTATATTGCAGTTCTTAAAACTAGTAGCCTGTTGATCACCCTGTTTTTAATTCTGTGAATTACATTTTTCCCTCTTGTATTTGGTGCTTTATAAGAGTTAAAGTTGGACTCTGGCAACCAGTGTGTAGTGCAAGTGGGGTCACTCAGTTTGCTCTGTTTACTTTTTTTTGTGTGTGCGTATGTATGAGGCATGTGTCATGTCATCCAGTTAAATGAAAAACAAGAAGTCACAAACACAGTCTCATGTGCACACCTAAATCATTCCTAAGACCTTGTTACAGGCAGTTTGCTATGTAATAGATCTGACTATCATAATTATACTTATCATACCCTTCAAGAGCTGCTTTCAGTTCCATGAATAACAGCATTGACAGCCTCTCTCATCGCCTGCCTCTCCTGCTCACTGCTGTTTCTTTCCCTGATGTACCTTGTCACATTTCATGCATTCATCCAACACTGTTTCAGTCTTTACTTTGACCAGTGGCCATTGTTGTGTCTTACCTCTTGGCGCGCACCAGCGCTTGGGCTAGTGTTACCTGTTCTTCAGTGATCACTCCTGGGGCTTTTGCCAGGAGGCAAAGCTATTATGACTGGAGATAAAACAAGTCACAGAGTTGATCTTTGTGCAGTTTGTGAATTTGAAAAGAGGTAATGCTGTGCTATCCTCATTTTAACTATGTTTGACTCACTAGTGAAACTCACTAGAGTTTGTAGCTAATTTCTTAGCTTTGAGACTATGCTAATAGCTCCTAAGAGTTGACAACAATAAACTTTTAGCAGATGTACTACACATTATATACTGCCTGCCTCTGACTAGCTTTAGCATTTAGCAAGTATGTATATGAATGCTATATAATTAAAAGGGGATGAGTACTTTCTTATGTTCCGGCCCAACTTCCAGTTTCAACAGGAAATACATCAACACCACCCTTAAAAAAAGAAGTACACTTTAGCATATTTTTAAAAAGAGTACTTAATATGGAAATAATACACTTAAAGGAACACTCCACTATTTTTGAAAATAGGCTCATTTTCCAACTCCCCTAGAGTTAAACAGTTGAGTTTTATCGTTTTCGAATCCGTTCAGCCGATCTTCGGGTCTGGCGGTAACACTTTTAGCTGCAGCTTAAAATCAGATCATTTAATCTGATTAGACTGTTAGCATCTCGCTAAAAAATGACCAAAGAGTTTCTATATTTTTCCTATTTAAAACTTGACTCTTCTGTAGTTACATCATGTACTAAGACTGATGGAAGATGAAAAGCTCAGATTTTCTAGGCCGATATGGCTAGGAACTATACTCTCATTCCGGCGTATTAATCAAGAACTTTGCTTGCCGTACCATGTGTGCAGCAGGCGCAATGATATTACGCAGCGCCTGAAAGTAGTCCCAGCTAGGTAACTTCCAATAAGTCTATTTTCAGGTGCTGCGTAATATCATTGCGCCTGCTGTATATGTTCCAAATATTACACTAGAGTTAAGTACTTTAGATGTGCTTTAGTATGTTAGTCAACACATCAAAACAAGTGTACTTTTGGAAAGCATGACAAAAGATTATAATGATTTGAAATGTACTTTAAAGTAAAATGTTTGACATTTAATTTGTCGCTTATTAAAGTGTGTTAAAACAGTAAAGTAAACTCCCTTTAAGTACACTTTAACGGCACTTTAATTTCATCAATATGACATTGCCTGCAATACTAAAAACAAAAAAAAAAAATAAAATAAAAAAAAAAAATAATATATATATATATAGCAGTTAAGCCATTCTTTTCACAGATAATTAAGAAAACTGTGGTAGTTAAATGATTTCATACTCTTTAGAACACATTCCCAATAAATTTACAAACTGAACAGACTAGGTCTGTGTCCGAAATCGCCCCCTATACTCTTATATAGTGCAGTATTTGAGGGGGCAGGCATTTGTAGAGGTGTCCGAAACCATAGTGGACATTATCAAGTGCACACAACAATGAACTGCTGTACACTATAAGCGGCTAGCTCCTTAAGAACTATATCCTATGAGCATCTCACTGAATGAATTCAGCATGGACACGTGTTTTTATTTATATATTAGTGGAGTCATGTATGTGAATAGTGAATGAGGTGATTAAACAGCCAAGCAACAATGTGAGACAAACAAGGAAGCATGGCTATGATCTGTCTCTGATGAAAGAAAAAAAGAAGAGCTGGTCAGGTTACAGTGAAAGTCAAGCCTGTTATTGCCGGTAATGAGGGCATCTTATATAACAGTGAATGAGGAAGAGGGGTTTTCAGAGAGGTGGGGGACCTCAAAGACCTGACTGCCAGATAACTTCTCGACACACTTTCTGCACTACAATACCAGCCGACTAATGTAAAACACTGGTGTGATTTAAATACATGAATGCAGGTTATTGGAAAAATGCTAAGTCACAATTTTAAAGGCATCTTTTAATTGCATTTGTATCTATATTGCTCATTTGAATGTTTCTTTATAAGGTTAGGACAGTCATGCCACAATTAAATTGTTTTAGGTAATGTGTAAATCCATAACTAGTCATTTGTGATAACACACTCCAATAAGATAATGCCAATATCTTTTAATTGAACTACGTTTCACATTATTCATTTCAATAGGTTTCTGTATATTGCAGTTCATATTGAGAACAGTCACACTGCAGGATGATTTCCATATTTTACTTTTTGAATAATTTTATGCTCACAGGCAAAGTCTTTGCTGTCCTGCCAAATTATGAAAATCTAAAAGAAAAAAATGCATTTATATTAGTAAAGGAACATAATTACTATTTCAGCTAAGAAATGCAAGTCTGTAATGCTAATTATTGAAACAAGTTCTGAAGTGACCACTGCAGCAGCCTGAGCTTCATTTCACTGTGATTTGCATTTCAGGTCAAACACTGCAACGATTACACAATGCATAATTTTAATATAGACAGTACACAATTATTACCACATTAAATGGCTTTATGTTCTCACATATTTACAGTCATAAATTTACAACCAAATATGATCAGTTGTCAGGCTAAGCACATGGTTTTCAAGTTCCTGAAGATTCCTTATTAATATTTTGAAGGCTTTGAATATTCTCATTAGATTCTAATTATAGAATAAAAGGATTTGTTCAAATGTACAGTTCATTCTCTAGCACAACCACCACAATGTTCAGTTAGAAGAACCATCATTATAGAGGCAAAATGTGCAAATAAATGTCAGATTAACAATGACACCTATTAAAAGAACAAGAACACACTACTTATTCATACTAAAATGATGTAACTCCAGGTAAATATAAAATAGCAGCAGTTAAAACATCAAAAACACAATGAAAATATGTGTTTATATCCAGTTTGTCTTGGGGAACAGCTCACCAAGATTAACAAGAGTTTGCAAAACAACTTATATAATACAGTGAGAATCCCTGATTCTCTCTCCAACAAAATGTTATATATTTTCACTTATTTACCTAAATAATAATACAAAAAAATGAATGTCTGTATCTTGTTTCAGGATGTTTTTCTCAAAGAAAATTCTTAATTTCTCTAACCTTCTCTGGGTAACTGTTGAATCTGAGAAAGAGGACAAGACTTGGAAGTCGTGTTAGGTCTATGAATATATATTTAATTAGAATCAAGACAACATTCCCCATTAATACAAGGGAATTCCACTCAATATAAAACCTGTATGACGGCATGCCTGCAACAGGTTCAACCCATCTGAGTGAAAGGCACTGTTAAGCTCATAGAAATAAATATGGACTGTAAGTGGAAAACTCTGAATGCATTTTTCCTCTTCATTGGCTGAGCTTCCTCTAAAGTGCCACAACAAACCATAATGATTATCATTTCAAATGCAAAATGATACATTTATGAAATACATTACTTAAATTGGAATTATATTAGAAAAACATATATAGAGACTATGGTGTTAAAGATAAATGTTAAAAGTGTCATTTTGCAGGTTACCCAAAATTGTAGTTTGCTGGTGGAAGCATTGAGCCAACCAAACACACTTGATAACAGTGCAGTTGTCATTTAATTTTCAGAGTGATTCTGTAATTTTTAATTGCACATAGTGGACCTGATGTGGTAGGTTTATGAGATTATGAGAAGGTTTAGTTTGAATTATTATTTAATAAAATGATTATGCAACACAGATGGATATCTAACGTGAAATTTAAATTCTGTAACTTGTTTTTTTTTTAGATAAACTCTAATCACTTCCTATCAGCAAGTTAGTAGCTTTATATAATCTGTTCCCAAGAATTTAAAAAAAAAAAAAAAACCGATGCTGAGCAACTACAATGAAACATTATTGGCTGAATCTCACAAAACCTGTGAAGAACATTCATTTATTAATCTTGGAAGTACTTGTTGTAAAGCATTTAGAGTGCCCCTAATATGCCATTTTCAATATTGCCTTTCATGCAGTGTGTAATGTAGCTCTCTGTGAATGTAAAATATCTGCAAAGTTGTGAAGCCGACAGTGCACGGTAAATAAAGTTATTGTCTCTCAAAAAAGAAAGAAAAAAAAAAGATTTGACTCTGAATCACCTAAACGAGTCATCAGGAATTCGAATACCACTTCTGTGATGGCGACATGTCACGGGGTAACACATTTGCATAATGCCGGCCTATGTTCTACGTTGGGCATTTTCACCTTCGCTTGGCATTCTGATACAGTTCCCACACGTACACCTAAATAAGTTATAACAATGACTCTGCTATCACGTCTTATATCTACCACAAACTAAGTTGACACTTACCACTGAGAAACATCCTACTCCAGTCGTGCTTGCGAATCAGCGTCTGGTTGATCAACTAGACATTTCATCATTGGACTCAGGCTTGAATTTATAAGGTAAAATTGAAACCATCTTTTCTCTCCATACATTCTCTATGGTGCTGTCATTCAGTTATGGCAATTGGCGCTTTGTTTCCAACATGCGCTGTATGCGGTAGACCAATAACAAAAGATTGGGTCATCTGACCAATCAGAGAAGAGTAGGCTCACGGAAAGGAGGTGTTTAGAGAGCCTGTTTCTTCGAACTGCTGCGTACGAATCGTTTACGAATCATTGAGAAATGCAGTGAAATTAAATGTAAATTATGAGAAAATGAAAGTGTTTTTTGACCTTCCATGCATGTAAACCTGTTGCAGGAGCCTCCCAAAACAATATTAGGAACTTTAAAAATGGCATAATAGGGGCACTTTAAACGATAAAGATAAATAAAATACTACATTAATGGTAATCTAATGAAAATCGCCATTGAGAATAATAAAAGTTACAAAATAATTAAGGTAAAACATCCAGATGCATTACTGAGAACTGGAATGATAATGTGTTTATTTGTTATGATAAAACTTGCAGTGATACTAAAATAGACTATTTTCTTTATGCAAAATATAATCTCTTGATTTTGTTGTGAAATAGGACCTGAATATGTTTAATGAGATTCACACTCATGAAAATGAAGTTTCGATATGGGTTTTAAAACTTTGATTTACCAGTCTGCCAGCTCCCATTTGCCTTGTTCAGAGAAGAACTACTTCCATGTTTTGTATTGTTCCCTGATTTTAAATCTTGTCCGCTTGTCTCAGCTATGGGCTGCTTTTCCTCCTGATCTCTCTCTCTATGGTAAAAGTAGTTGAAATTGGAGACTATTACAGGCACAGGCAGGGCGATGGTCAATACCCCAGCAATGGCACATAGAGTGCCCACCATCTTACCGCCTAGTGTAATAGGATACATGTCTCCATATCCCACAGTGGTCATGGTAACTACTGCCCACCAGAATCCATCAGGGATGCTAACAAATTGGGTGTTGGGATCATCCACCTCAGCAAAATAGATGGCGCTGGAGAAGAGGATGACGCCTATGAAGAGAAAGAAGATGAGCAGGCCAAGTTCCCTCATGCTGGCTTTGAGCGTCTGGCCCAGGATCTGCAGCCCTTTGGAGTGTCTGGAAAGTTTAAAGATCCTGAAGACTCGCACCAGTCTAATGATTCGCAGGATGGCCAGGGACATATTCTGCCCCATGTTGGACTTATTGGTGGTGGTCACGATCTCAGTTATCAAAGTGACGAAATAGGGAATAATGGAGACAATGTCAATCATGTTCATGATGTTGTTAAAAAATTCCCGCTTGCTGGGGCAAACCAGGAAACGCACGCAGAACTCGAAGAAGAACCAGATGATGCATGCAGTCTCAAGAATGAAGAAGGGGTCGGAGAAGGTGCTGGTGATGGTTTTGGGAGAGGCACTTGGAGGAGCACCTGAAGGATGCGTCTGGTTGAAGGAAATCTCCAGGTCCTCACGGAATTCTGGGAGAGTCTCTATGCAGAATATGATGATGGAGATGACGATGACGAGGATGGAAACGAGCGCGACCCCTCGGGCTGCGTTTGAGCTCTCGGGATATTCAAAAAGAAGCCAGAACTGCCTGTAAAACTCATTGGGCGGCAGTGGGGTCTCCACGTCTTTGATAAAGCCTTCCTCCTCGCGGAACTGGTCCATGGCTTCCTGTCCTAACTCGTAGAAGTTAATCTCATCCGCAAAGACATCTAAAGGTACGTTCGCAGGACGCCGGACCTTCCCCCCTGACTGATAGTAGTACAGGATCCCATCAAAGCTCGGACGATTGCGGTCAAAGAAATACTCGTTTCTCATGGGGTCAAAATAGCCCATTCTTTTCATTGGGTTGCCCAGAAGGGTGTCTGGGAACTGGTCGAGGGTCCTCAGACGGGTTTCGAAGCGAAGACCGGCGATGTTAATGATAATCTTTTGATCGCCTTCATCAAGAGGTCGCTTATCAATAAACAAGTCCTCATATTCTTTGGCCAGTTTACTGAAGATTGTCTCACTTTGTGATCCTTCACTGTTCACAAGTAACTTCCAGTTGGAAATCAGACTAGCGCAGCTGGCACGACCTCTCCTCGTGTGAGGGGGTAGGACAGGTGATTGCGGTTTGTCCAGATTTTGTGGGGTCTTCTCTATATATGGCAACACTTTTGCAGAATTGCAGTAGGTGCTGCCAGGTCCAAACTCTGGGATTTCTACCCTCAAAGCCGTCATCTCATTGGGATAGTCTGGGTCATTGAAATTGTCCACACCATTAGTATTCTCCATTCCCTCAAAGTCAACTAGCGCCACCTCTATCCTTCCAGCCTGGACAGTCATGTGGATCCAGATATCAGACAGCCACCAAATTCAACCAGAACAAACCCACTGGTTCAATATTTCAAATTCTCTTCGGCATTTGATTTTGAGGTGGAGGTCAACACAATGAGGAAGAATAAAAGGTGCGTGACCTGCAAAACAAAGAAGAAGAGTTTAAATCTATTTTTGACCAATAAAACTCCAGTAAATGGTGTTTGACAAGAACATTGTTTCTTGGTTACTGGCCTGGGTGAAGCACTGAGGAGAGCAGCTGGCAAAGGTGACATATTTTGGTAGGTGTCAGCATCACAATACTTCCAAAAATGTCAGTCGACGCTGGGTTATTTTTGATTTGGCTGTGAATCGCTTTTAAACTGCAAATGTGGGAGTGATGGCATATTTCACACGTCTATAACAGTCCATGAAGGAAATAGTAATAATTTCATCCTCTTTCAGACTGATACGTTATCTCTTGTTTACAATAATATATAATCAAATTGAATATTATATCATGCATGTGAATCTCACGCATCTCACAATATGTCAAGGTCATATTTTACCCCCTCTTATTAACAGTTAGTAAGGTAGTTGTTAAGTTTAGGTATGTTGTAGAATTAAAGGGATCTAAAATATGGTCATGCAGAATAAGGCATAAATATGTGCTTTATAAGTACTAATAAACAGCCAATATGCTGGTAATATGCACGCTAATAAGCAAACAAGTTAATAGTGAGAATTGGTCCCTAAACTAAAGTGTAACCAGAGGGCTTAATTATCATGAAAGTATGTGTCTGAAAACGAAAGAAAGCAGGGAAATACAATGTTACAATTACCATTTTATTTTTATTTTAGGATAAAATGTGACCTTGACACCCATTCACATGAACACACAAATGCTTTAAGAATTTAATTTAAATACTTTTGCAAAGCTTAATTGCTTTCCCATTTCCCCTCACTGTCAGAAACTTAAGTTTCGTACATGTGAACAGACATTTGGATGGGTTCCCTGCTGTTCTTAATGTGACACAGACGTTTCCAGTATCTATGGTCACACACCTCTGACATAACAGTCGGCTGGACATCACCTCAGCTAAAGTGTAACCCCTGTCAAACACTTGACACCAGAGTCCTGGCCTGTGAGGCAGTGTTGGAGAATAAGAGAGTTGCTGGAAGAGAAGTTGAGAGATAGTAGCAGAGGGAAGGAAGCAGAGAGAGAAAGATAAACTGCTGGCCCAGTAAAGGCCAAGACAGTGGGGAAAACAATCGGCCCTCATCTAATTCACTTACTATTCCACTGACCTGCACTGGGTTCAGAGGAAATGTTGCAGTGCTATCAGCCAAGCTGTACTACAAGTCATAAGCAACAGCACTTTGTAGAGCCAAAAAGTAATATTTTTTCTCCCCATGGTTTTAAGCCTGAAAACCTAAAACATTTCAATGAAATTTCGAATAAATACAAAGCAGCATATCAGGAAATAAATTAATATTAGTGATGCCTATACTATTATTATTATTGCTCAAATTAACTTTCATATCTTTTCAAAACCCCGTAGCCTAAGTATTAACATTCAGTGCACAACTCGTCCCACACGTTTGTATTACCGATGTGAACGCAACCTCGGATCTACGATTGTGCTTGTAAATTTTTACCATAAGTGACTTTGGGGTCAACATTGAATGAGAGAATCGGAGGTCAATCTAGAGACCAGAATATCAGGGATGAGCTCAGAAACTTGCAATTGGCTCTTTTAGAGAGTTGGACTTGTAACCCAAAGGTCACGGGTTCGAGTCTAGGTACCGGCAGGGATTGTAGGTGGGGGAATGAATGTACAGTCCTTTCTTTCCCCTTCAATACCACAACTGAGGGGAGAACCTTGAGCAAGGCACCGAACCCAACTGCTCCCCGGATGCCGCAACAAAAATTGCTGCCTACTGCTCCGGGTGTGTGGTGTGCGTGTGAGCACAAAAAGAGTATGGGACACCATACTTGGCAACACATCGAATAAATCGAATAACCACCTAGTAATCATCCTGAACACCCTAGAAATATACTATATTACTTAAACCGTTTAACACTTAGCGTAAAAAAAAAAAACCACCAGTGAGCATCCTTAAAATAATTTATAATAAAACATATTAAGAATGTTCATTTTCAAAATAAAACATTTTAAAAATAAAAATGATTTTATTTCATGCATGTACAGGTTCTAGATATTTCTAAATGTGCTACATTATCAGGCTAAATCTCAAATGCGTGGCTGGGTGGTTGAGAGGCACGGACAGATGTTTAATTAAAGATGTCAAAAATGAGTCATCCTGCTCAGCTGCCACTGACCAGAAAACAGAGAGCATGTGCGTCACTGAGAGAGAGAGAGAGAGAGAGAGAGGGAGACTGTCATTATACAAGGGAAACAAATTACAACACTGATTAAAGAATGGAAAAAATATTTAGAAAAACATATATCAAGCACAAGCATAGAATATAGAAGAAGAGACAAGGAATCTCACATGATCAGAGATTTTCAAGGTCACTCATCCTCACTGATATAATGAATGATAAACTGAAAAAAAAATTGACAATCAGCTATTCTGGTTGGGCAGTTTAATTAAATGTTTATCACTGTATAGTTTTCCTCAGTTTACTATATGGATCTTTGGAAATTGAAAAATGTTTCATTTTAGTTCTTCAGATTAGAAAAGCTCTTTTTTAAAACACCGGCACATTTATTTTCAAGAAATGGGAATGTAAATGGTTCTTTTAAGCCATCAGGCTGTAAAATTGGTTTCAGTTCTAGCTGGAATTTTTCTTGAGTTTTATGTCAGTTTAACCCATGGACAAATAATCAGTTTTCAATTAGTTTTCAATTCAGCCTACCAGAAAAGCATTCAGGCCAATAATTAAGGTAATATTTTATCTTGCCAGTCCACTTTAGACAGTCTGATGTTAAGTAGTTTTGCAACTACATGTCAACTAGCAGTCATTAGAGTATTAGTAGACTGCCTGCTTAATATCTACTAACACTTTATTTTGATGGTTCCCCAACAGATATTCTACAGACTATAAGCAACTTTGCATTTACATGTCAACTTATTCTACTAACCCTAATCCTACTGTAACAGTTTGCTAATACTCTAATGAGAGTTAGTTGACATGTAGTTGCAAAGTTACTTATAGATAGTAGAATGTCTAAAGCGCACTAACAAAATAAAGTGTAACCCTTAATAAATCTAAACACAGTAGTCCTGACAATAATATGCACCCCTTCAACACTTATGAAGCAGCCTTTAAATGCATAATTTACGCTTATACAACATTGAAATTACAGATAATTCAGAACATAACTATTCTAATAAACATTTATGTCACTTCCTCCCAAAACACGCACACCGGGTTTGCCTAATACTCATATATTTAACTGAACTCATGCGCGCATGCACACACACACACACACACACACACACACAGATACAGGCCTACCTCTCGTGAGAGAGGGGTCTCCTGTCGGGCTGTTGTTTCTGCCTGTTGCTTGTTCTACATTTGGGTTCAGAGTGGCTTAATCTATTAAAGTCGGCATTTGGGTAACCTTATGCTGGTGAGAAACTAGAGCTGATGCTACGCAAACAACTACGTACACACACACGCAAACACACACACACTCAAACATTTGTGTGCAACAATTTCAGACACATACAAAGAACTACAAAAATAATCACAAATACAAGCTACGAGACTAACCATCAGTCAATAGTAAAACAAAGTCTGATTTTAAAGTCATTAAAGTTTAATAGAGGTCCATATAAGCACTGCTGTAACCAATCTCACCTCAGCGGCTCACCTTCTCACCTTTAGCAGGGAGAGACGTCTCATCGCACATGTAAAACAGCTGTTAAGTGTCATATGATAGATTTTATATTCATCACGACATGTCGTATATGCCCAACTGGTGGCAGTCCAGACACATTTGATGAGCGTAGATCTACCAAGCCTGAATATATCCGACTAGTGCCTTACCTCATCCAGCGTCAATACACACCAGAGCGATCGGTTACATACCACATTAATCCTGAGAGCGCTTATTTACAGATCACTACACCTCATCGGCTCACCGATTCATCCTCCACACTTACAGATACCCACTCCATCATCAACATGCAGTTGGCGGTCACTGAAATTGCAGAAGAATACTGGCAATTTATCTGTGGATTTGAGGAGCTGATTTTTGGCTTGGATAAGATTACACACAGTTTGTACTGTTGTGAAAAGTGCTGCAGATGTTACATCCATCCATCCATCCATCCATCCATCTATCCATCCATCCATCTATCCATCCATCAATCCATCCATCCATTTATCTGGCTGTCTTATCAGTCAATCAATCAATCAATCCATCTATCCATCTCATCTGTCCACTCATCCGTCCATCCATCCATCCATCTATCCATCCATCCATCCATCCGTCCGTCCATCCATCCATCTATCTGGCTGTCTTATCAGTCAATCAATCAATCAATCAATAAATCAATCAATCAATCAATCAATCCATCCGTCCACCTGTCCGTCCATCCATACATCCATCTATCTATCTATCTGGCTGTTTGCTTATGCAGTCATCATCAATGAATCAATCAATCTATCATCAATCCTCAATCAAGCAATCAATCAATCATCAATCAGTCAATCAATCAATCATCCGTCCACCCGTCTGTCCATCCTTCCATCCATCCATCCATCTATCTATCTATCTGGCTGTTTGTCTTATCAGTCAGTCAGTCAATCAATCAATCAATCAATCAATCAATCTGTCCACCCATCCGTCCACCCATCCGTCCGTCCATCCATCCATCTATCTATCTATCTATCTATCTATCTATCTATCTATCTATCTATCTATCTATCTATCTATCTATCTACGATCCGACTATCTCTGTCTATGTCTGTCCCTCCATCCGTCTATCTATCTATCTATCTATCTACCTCACTATCGATCTTCTATCTCTCTATCGATCTATCCTATCTATCTACTCTGCTCGTTTGCCTGTCTGCCGTCCATCTGTCTATCTGTCTATCTATCTATCTATAGAAACTCCCTTAGAACAACACAAAACACATGAGCAACTTTCTAGCAACCCCCCAAAACCATTCAGAACACCCTGGCAAAACCATTGCAACCAGAATGCTCTCTTTAAAGTGCCTAAGCATTCAAATTACATACTGTAATGCCTATATTACATTCAGACATATTCATAAGTATAATTAAAACATCTTTACTTTCATAAGAGAATACGGTGAAAGTAAGAATACATAATATATTATCAGAAAAAAGCACCCTGCTGTAACTATCCATGTCTGGTCTGCTCTTGTTAAGAAAGATTAATTATACACTGACCTGCGCCACCATAATGTGACAAGATTAATGACTTGTGGGCTGCAGTCCAAACACAGCATGCTCTCATCAATTTCTTTCTGTCTGGCCATTAAAGCAAACAGTGACTTCTGTTACACTTTTAAAACTGTCTCATTTAAAATGCAGTGTCAAATATGACCCATCTCCATGTGACAGGCTGTTAAACAGGTGCACTTTTCTGTGTAATGAATTTAAAACCACATGGCTTAAAATTTTAACAGCACATCACAAGCAGAAAGTTTATATAAAAAGCATGCCTACAATCCCTTAATCTCTATCACTCAAAATTCAATTAATATCAAAGTCAAACGCCATTTTAAAGGGTAAGCATTTAAAGAAAATCCTAAAGAATGGCATTTGTCCTTTGAACAGATTTGGCTGTGTTATTAATAGTTAGAAGACTTAAGTGGGAAATCCTCAAAGTGATTATAATCATTCCATGAAGTAAGATGCAGTTTAACAGCATAGTGTTGACAAATATAAATGTCGTATTCTGTAAAATATTTAAAATGTACAATACATGAAGTACATTATATTTTCTGTTGCTATAATGTATGAAAAAAGACAAATAATTTATAAATATATAAATGGATTAAAACAAAATATACATACCTCTATACTTTCTAAATGTATTTTTTGCCTGTATTGAGCCATTATGTAAAAGTAAGTGGGGCAAACAAAATGTGCTTGTTGGTTACATTGGGCTACCCCAAGCAGGTGATTTTAGGCTTGGTTGAGAATCGGGATGGTTCTATTAAGATGATTAATGTGACTGACGCAGATCAGTGATATAAGCTGAAGATCACCTCGCTCAGCTGAACATTAGCGCCACATGGCTGCTAGTATAGTTGGCACAACTCCAAAACATCAATCCATCGCCAGGATCCAGAAGCTTCCTCACAATAGATGATCAGTCCACCCCTGTCTGATACAGAAAGACCCATAGTAACATCTATGTAGTGCATGATACTAAAGATAACAGCAGCTATGGAGCAGGGTTTTCCTTTAATAGGAAGAGTCCACTATGACCTAAAATGAATTTACTATAGATAGATAGATA
Source organism: Sinocyclocheilus anophthalmus (assembly GCA_018155175.1). NCBI lineage: Eukaryota > Metazoa > Chordata > Actinopteri > Cypriniformes > Cyprinidae > Sinocyclocheilus > Sinocyclocheilus anophthalmus. The sequence goes on along the minus strand of JADLZN010010817.1, from coordinate 17,404 downwards.
GATTGACAGATATGAAGACAAACAAATAATTAGAAAGACAGACAGACAGATAGATGGATGGATGAATTTATTTTCTTTCCAACATAATGTTCTAGAATATTTGCTGAAATTCTCTGCGCTTGGTTCTCACTCTAGTGGTTGTTTCCCACAAGCTTCTCAAAGCATCCAGTGCTTGTGCTGCTGTTTTTAGTCACACACAGGGAGATGTTTATGTTTTCACCCTCCTCTGCGTCATAGTCTGACTTGTGCGTCAGTATGAACACAGACCCAAAATATTAGAATATTCAATTATAAATAGGCAAGCAGTCATATTCATCAGTCATGTTTATTTATGTAATCAATTTTCTTTTTTCTTCCTCTCTTCTGAAATTTTTCCTGTTCAGTCCATGGGAATCAGTTTCAACTACTTGGCTGCTGAAAAAAATAAAAATCTATTTTTACTTCCTGAAGAATGCAAATGAAATCTAAGCTGTTCCTCAGAGACTGCAGAAGTTTTTGTGTGTGTGTGTGTGTGTGTGTGTACACAGTGTTGGCCGGAGAGAAGCTTTTCGGTCATTTTTAACTGAATTGCAGTTTTAATATTCAATGACTTTGCATGTACAAATATGGCTATGAGAGGAATGGATGCTTCACTTTCCCTCTTTGGCATGCAGTTTGTTTGTGCTTTGGCCATGGTGCTTGGGGATTCTCCTTGGCAGCGTGTCTGAGATTTACAGAGACAAGGAAGCCCTAAAAACCTTGAGATGCCAGAGTTCCAAATTACCAGCCTGTCCCTTTGGGTCACCCACTCTAGAGTGCACAGAGTATCATACAGAGATATATCCACTGGCCATCAGCAGCCATATGGTTTTGTAAACATGGCAAGTATCCTAAAAAACTCAAATACTGCAGAAGATAGGGGGCATATGATAAAAAGTAAAATAGAACGATTAATTACATAAAACCTTTTTTAAAAAGACAACTGAGCAACTGTGTACTTCTACACACACACACACAAATAATGAATCTAAAATGCACAAGTTGATAGGCCACTTATATAGACTATAGTCAGACATCATATTGAATTTAATGCAGATAACATTTAGAGTAGAATGCGGTACATTACGATCTAATTCTCACAACTCACAAATGTCTTATGGAGATTTTGTCAATTGATATAACATATTTTCATGATCAAGAACAAATACAACATAAGTGATGGAATTGCTTTGGGGTCCAATGTTGTCTGATTTACTATTCGTAATCAGACTACAGTTACTTTTTATTTATTACATGATTACATTCACACATTAGCAATAAATTATTCATAATTTATTTATTTGCCTTAATTCTTTTTCATCTTTTAAATGTTCCTTTACAAATTAGTATCTACTGCTTTATATTCCATAAAGTCTTCCCAGTTTATTGGTCATATCACGAGGCAAGACCTGGACAATAATGGCTATCTTACAAATACAACTAGAGGCCACCAGCATTTGACCATTTCATTTACAAAAATCATTTCAATTTTAAGAAGTGTTTTCTCAACATTTCAATGTCAAATTCAACTACTGTTGAACAAATTAATTTGTATTTGAATTATCAGTAGGTTATTTAACCATGTATTACTATGTTGTTGGGGCTTTTGTCTTTCAAATACCTTAAATGCCGAGTTAATGAGTTTCTTATTTACATATAAGTGCATATAATGCAGGGACTCACAAATTTTTTTAGGTAATCTCTTTGACCTAATATCATACTTACAGTCCCCTGAGATATATCACACACAGTCCAACAAAAAACAAAGTTAATATTAAGTAACAGTTGCATGTTCAAGTTCTTATGACTGGTTTTGTCACTGACAAGACATGCAGTAAGCAAATAAATTATTTCACGTTTTGAGAATGCTTTGTTTTGTTGTTTTTTATTTTCCACATGATTTAGTTTACCTGTTTATGATTTAATTAATTATTGCTTTTCAGAAACTTTGTTTCTTCCACCCCCATTTGGAACATTGACTAATGTGAATGTTTAATGCACTTTGATTTTGTTACTACACAAATGATATATGTTCATTCTCTGTATTTTTTATCATAGGTACAAGTTATCGGCGTCTGAAACCTTTGGGAACGCGCTGCGTGCCACGTACTGAAAGCATATGTGAAATCAGTCAGTAGAAGCAAGACATCTGGGCAGGGTGCGTAGCGACCGGAGCGTTAAAATGCTCGGTGAAAACACGCAGTGTCACGTAGCCAGATCCAGATCCATATCCATCACCAGCCGTGGATCATCAACAAACACCTCTACAGCCCTGAATGTCAGCGGAGAACATGTCAATTAGATACACCCCAGAGACAGATCCCCTGCGAAGACCTTGTCACCTCGACGACCATCGGCACAAGACCACAGGAACCAGACGATTCCTCTGCACAATCTGACTTGTGTTGTAGCCTGGAATTAAACCACGCCTTGCTGGTTTCATCTGGCAAGAGGTTATTAGAGCGGCCAGTTAAGTTGTTCCCTGCCGGTCATCTGCTTCAGCGCACCGAACTGGATCCTCTAATAAAACCAGAGGCCAGCCTCGAGAGACTGGTTCCCTTAGTAGACCTCTACACTGTTTACACTTCTCTCTTCAAACATGTCTTAGTGGGTCCCTGCACACTGTCGAGAAGGTCATCTGCTTCCGAATTTCGGAAAGAGTCTTCAGGAGGGGGTCCGTCTACTGCTAGTATCCCTGTTCTGGCTGGCCCCAGTATGGTCTTACACGGACCCTTGTGTCCCTCTCAACGGGTCTCCAAGGGATACTTCCGATCATTAGACCTTTTGACTTCCTGTCCGGGCAGCACATTGTTCATCATAGCAATGTATACATGGCGGCTATAACCTGCTTACCATCGTATTTGGATGGTCATCATTGGGAATGTTTCACACCCGCTGGTGCACTTTCCTTTGTGGTGCCTTGAGGCCCCCCCGCTGCTATGCCTGCACTACGCACTAAGGGTCCCGTCAATAATCTGTCTGTGGTTTCTAGCTGGCTAAGTAAGGCCCTTTTTGAACTTCTAGAGAAGGTTTTGAAAATTTTTGACACTAAGCAGTGTTTCTGTTACCATCTCATCACTTAGAGATTGGTGACCTTCATGCCTTTTCGTGGCCCATCCATTCGTGACTTGCACCAGGAGGTGAAAGCCTTTCTGCACGCCAAGCCGGGCTATTTGCTGAGGCCCCACTGTTTACCACTGCCCATAGTGCTGCAGGCATCTTTCCTCCTCCATTTCGGGAGCCACAGACCAGGAGAAGCTTAATTTGTGTGTCCATTTAGAGCACTTGACCCTCCATGCCAGCAGAGCTGCCCTGTGAGGAAAAAGTATCACTTTTTGTCTACTTTGTCCACCCAGGAGGTCTCCCAGCAACACAGCTTAGGCAGGTAATAGTTGAGGCTATCCTGTGGTTTATGAGTCTCTGCTCTCCCCTCTCCTCTAGGTTTTCAGCCCACATCTCTAGAGGTAGGTGGCATCAAAGCCTTTCTTCAGGTGTTCTGCTGCTACAGGACCTCTGCAATGTGTTGGCTGCATTCCCTGCCTCACCTTTGTTAGGTTTTATAACCTAGATGTGGGAACCACTCCAGGCTCTAGAGTGATTTTGTCTTAGATGTGCACATAGGTTTTCACACTAGACAGGCATTTGTCGGCATGGCGGTGTTGGTATTCTCATTCCCAACGCGTTTCCAACACAGATCAAGTTCCTGAAGGGGAATGTCCCTAGGTTACGATTGTAACCATGGTTCCCCGAAGGGAATGAGATGCTGCGTCTCAGTGCCATACTTCCGGCATCCCTGTGAGTGCTTGCTTCATTCCTAGAAGCTGCCGTTGGTTTTCACCCGTATGCTTTTTAAAACCTTCCTTTTTGCTACTGTCCTCCTGCCGTGACTTCTGGCCACTCTCCCTGGACCTGTTTCACAGTGCTGCAGTACTTGGTCATTTTCCTTCGGATAACAGGTTACATTCGTGAACTAGGGACGTTTTGTCATGTAGCCTAATTTGGAATCAGTAATAGACTACAATCTGTAAGTAATCTACCCAGTTCTGCAAATAACAACACAGAACATTCAGAGAATTTTTGCTTTCAGAAAGTTTTCTCTCATTTGAATGTATACAAATATTACAAGTTATGAGACCTTCCATTACATTACTTATAATGGAATTTGTCCAGACATTTATTAACTTTAAATTTTTTTTAAAAAAAAAAAGAAAGAAAAATAAAAGTGCAAGGTGAAGTTGGACAACATTCCCTAGCTGGTTAGTGGCTACATCATTCTTGATTTAACCATAATATAACAGGCATATACAATATTTTTGAGCTCAATGTTTTGCTCATAAAAAACAAACCCTAAAATAACTTTGCCTTCTCATTTGAATCTCTCACACAGCACTGATTCACACAGCTTGAGTTGTGAACTTCTAGTGTCTGTGATCCTGTGAGCACTGGTGGAGTCACGCTCAGCTCTTGTGTGGCAACTGTTCTAGCCTGATTTAGCTGCTGAATCACATCTGCAAACAAGCCCGAACAAACCATCAAATTAGAGCTGAGCCCAGCCACACAGATGTTACTTCTCCACTACCATTTCAAGCTCATCAGCATGTTAAAATCACGATAGCTGTGTGATTGATTAACAGTATTATACTGTATCATATGTGTTGTTTTTTTCTTCTTTTCTTGCAACACATGTTAACTTGAGTTTCAATTTTTAGTCATTTCCTTGTACATCACAATCAAGGGCTTACTGCACTGCGAGGAGGAAATAATTAAGAGGGAGGGCAAGTGATTGGCATTGCCAACTGGCACAGCTTGATAAAGCAAACTAAACAGACTAAACAAACAGACAGACTAAACCTTTAGAGAAATTGCACAATTTAAATCTCACATACTATGAAAGACACATTCCAAACTTTTGGAGGAATCCATAAAGTGACCTGCAAAGGTCACAAAATCATTAGCTGAGGGTTTGCAGGGAAACCCTTCCAAATTCTACACTAAAAATACCCTGCCCCAGCTGTGCACCCATCTGTGCACTGCTCAACAATGGCATTAGTGTCTACACACACAGTCTCTGATGGTCATACTGGCCCGTCAACGCCTACAACTGACACAGCAGGTCCTTCACTGTGAGCAAGAGGGCAGAAGGATGAGCTCTCCTCTAACCAACATCCACACTTCATTATTCACTATATGCTGGATATTATTTCAACTATTTGTTGGCCTGTATTTATGAATATCAAATATTCAATAGCCTATATTTAAAAAAATATTTTCCTTTTTATGTATTATGGACATCTGTCCATCCTTCATCCTGCACTCCATGCAGGGGTGCCGTAACAGGGGGGCAGTTAGGATGATTCCAAGGGCCCGAAAAGGGAGTGGGTGCCCGGAAGGTAAAAGACAAAAAAGACACCAGGGGAGGGAAAAAGAAAAAAAGGGAAAAAAGGAAAGAGGGAACGCGCTTTTTACATGAGGGAAGGAACGCTGCGGTACTCTGTGTGTTGACGTCATTTTTTACCACTGAAACAGGAAGACATGGGCGAGACATATCATCAGCCCCCTCACCATGTTTTAAATCGCCTAATGCATTTGTTTGATATCACGCTTGGCTAGAGCCGTTCGATCTGTTGACTCCGAAAGCCGCAGAAGGGTTACCAGTGGGGGGGGGGCCACAATCCATCCATATTTGCTTACAATATAGCGTGTGTGCTGTGTATAAGGTTGCGATAGGCTTGGGGGCCCAGACATTGTGTGGTCTGTGACGAACTGCTAGTTTTGAATGCTTATATCTTCTAAACGCAAATGTTGTCACTGTTTTGGAGCACACCGCCTTATAGATAACCTTAAGACTAACACATTGATACCAACACCCAAAAAGCTTTAATTTTGATTTCATGGGGACTTAAAAGCACTGTTTTATTAATTTGTATTCAAATCATTGCATTTTTGTTTGTGACCTGAGCAAGAGGACTGAAGTTCAAACGGACTTAAAAATAATTAGTATTATTGTAATTTTTTAAACCAAGCTCAAAATTAATCTGATAGCTAGTGACCATGATGTATTTTATGGAAAAGAGAAGATTTTACATTTTGATACATTTTGATGGTGGTGGGAACCCAGCAAACTTTTTTCACAACATAACAAAAACATAGCAGAAATAGTTTTTATCATGTTGACTGGTCTCTACAATGTTTTGGAGTACTTATACTTACCACATTCAAACTTATACTTATTATTACTTATTCTTATTATTTTCTTTCAACTGAGAGAATGTGCCATAAACAATGGTTGTATTTTGGTACTGTCATGTTTTATTATATGTTATTTTTTATGCTTTTTTAACACCTAAATAAAACGTCTCACAAAAGTTGATTATTCTGGTGTTGTTTTTGACTAGGCCTACTTAAAACATAGCAGGTTGGTATTTTTACAACGTTTCTAATTCTAATGTTTTATTTTGGTTACATTATTTTTTACATTTTAAATGTGGTTTCTAAAAGGCTTTTAAAACGTGGTATGGCAACATTACCTAATTACAACCAAAAAAATACAATGTTGTAAAAGTTGTAAAAACGTACTGTTTGCTGCCTGGGAAGATGATAAAAAAAAAAATCAGTTTAAAGCAAATAAACAATCATGCAATTTAATTACATTTTGGGCTTAAACATTTCCAAAGAGTTCATAATAAAAAGCTGCAGGAGGCTACTATTCTTCACACAGCTCTGCGACAAATTCAAACAGAATACATTCAGTTCTTCTAACACCGTTTCAGATAGACGAAGCCATGAAATCTGGCTAGAATCTGAAAAGATGTATTCAAATGTAAATGCTGTCATTACCTGTGTGAGGTGCAGTGATGTGTCTCTGAGAGTGTGAGCCTGTGCAACAGCTGCTACCACGGTGACACGCAGAAGAGCTCGAGGCGAACGTGAACACTGAAAGACGCTTCACATTAGCCAAGAAATGATCAAGAAAGCCTGGGTAAAATGAGCACTATGTAAACGATAGCCAGTAGCTCGCACGGTCAATAGAATGTAAAGTGTGTAAACGGGGTTTCCAGCATTGTTGGTGGAGTTTGCTGTCATCCTGAACCCAGAGGCAACAGCAGTTTTTCATTGTGTAGTGAGTTTGATCTGTAAGCTGGACTAAAGGGTGATAGGGGCAGGACAAATCAACCACTGACAGATGTGCTGCTGTGAAACTAAACGTGCCAACTTTACTGAAAAAAAGCCTGCAATACTGTATATGTGTGTGACTGGGACTACCATGTGAAACAAGGTTTTGAGTTACACTTTTATTGGGGCAAGTTGTCATTTAAATGCTATAAATATGAAAATTACATTTGCTGTCCAAATACAATGTATTTACTAATATATACAACTATATTAGTTTTGTATTAAATGTTTCATTTTTATCATAATTGTTTTCTGTTTTATATTTGCCGAAAATCTAGCTAATATTGCTGTGACATGCTAAAATGTCAATGTGTTACAGTAGCCTATTTTATCTAGCAATAACTGTGAAAATGTGTCTTTACAGAACGTGTCTTCTTTTTTAAATAAACAAACCTACCATTATAAATAATCTCGTTATTTTATAAAAGCACCTGTTCTGTTGCTGTTTTCCACTTCTTGTATGAAACTTTTTACTCTCTGGGCCTAGAATAGATCTGAAGGATGACTGAAACATGTATAAATCTAAACAGTGATCATTCATTCTATCATTTATGGGTTTTGATTAGACTCACGTGTTCTCTTCGCTTTCTGTGTGGACCAAACGCCTCCTGCTGGACACTGAGAGATGCTGCAACTGAAAATACTGCTGTCTTTAATCAAAGGCCTGATTATGAATTCCTGCATTTAACATGTACAGAATTTCACTGAGAGCAGCACTACTACATTAAGATAAGGACATGAAGGACATGAAGCTTTCATATTCTTTTCAAAGTGAATGAACTCATGTTAAGATGAAATATTGGTTTAAGATTAGACTTGCAGGAGGAGGTTTAGACCCGTTCTTCAGTTTCATTTTTTCCATGGGCCGTGCCAGAATCTGGAGCAATATAAGTGAATGTGTATTTCTCTTAAATGTTGGGTGAGGGCAGTTATATTAGTGCATGTTGTTACATGTGTTATTAATGTTTTAATGTTATATCAGTGATTAGTTATTTGTTGGCCAAAAATTACATTATATTTAAATTTCATAAAACCTTTCTAACTGCTTTTCTAACTTCTTTTCTTTATTTATTTTTCTTTTTTGAACATTAAACATACATTTTAGATAGATAGATAGAAGATAGATAGATTAACAATATTTTAATAACCAGTTCTCACTATTAACTAGTTGCCGTAATTAGCATGCATATTACTAATATTGACTGTTTATTAGCACTTATAAAACACATATTAATGCCTTAATCTACATGACCATATTTTAGATCCCTAAATCCTACACAATACCTAAACTTAACAACTACTTTACTAAATATTAATAAACAGCAAATTAGGAGTTAATTGAGGCAAAAGTCATACATAATAGTTAGTTACTGTGAGGAATGATCCTTATAGGTTTCAATTATAATCAGTGACAATTATATATATATATATTATCTGTCATATACATACAGAGTTCTGGCATGAAACTCTGGATGGCGCAGTCCGATAGGTCTAACTTAATCTGACCTAATGACATCATTATCAAATGGCACAGCTGATTGTTCTCTCCTGTATCGGTAGCCAATGAGCTCGCTGCTAAACATTCAAATATATGATTAGTGCTTGCTGTAGCAGTTGCAGCATGCTTTAGAAACCCTCCGCCTTCCCCAGCTCCACTGTATAGATCTGCTATGAGGTGATTCATTTATGCTATATGGGGTTATTTCATGTATATTATATTTGCAGCAGCAATATTTATTACATGCTCACAGCAGCATGTTGTGGATGTATTGCAGTAGCAAGTGCCGAAGCCAGTCCATGAAATTCCGTTCTGCTCGCCCACCAGGAGGTCACCTTCCACTATATGCTATTGCACCACACAGACTGTTACATATCACCCTGGACTGCATTTCCCATCATTCATTGCACTGATTGCACACAGCTGTTTCACTGATTGCACTCAGCACTGATTGCACACAGCTGTTATCAATCACACCTTCCCTATATAACACTCACTCTGTTCCCCGTCAAGCTGCCGAGTATTGTATAGCATTTATATCTCTCATAGCGATAGCTACTCTACGGAGCCTGTCTAGTTTTCATAGCCTTATCTTAGTCTTGCCTTGTCTGTTTTCTTGTATCCTGATCTTTGCCTGTGTTTCTCGGATTCCCCCTCTCATCTTGCCCTATACCGATACTGTTTGCCCCTGCCTGGACCTTTACCTTGTACCTGGATTATCCCTCTAGTCTCGCCCCTGTTGATTCTGATTGCCGATCGTAGACCCACGCTAGCCCTAGGAATATTCTTGTGTCTTTCCCTCTATATACCCGTTGCCATTATCTGACCCTTGCCTGTCTCTACCATGTCTATTAATAAAGCTTTGCACTTGGATCGGTACGTCTCACATCTCGTCAGCCCAGTAACAGCAAGTCTCGGTACTTGCTCTGCCGCAACAGCAGCAGCAGCGTAGCAGATCTATTCCACCAAGACCAAATACATTAACATTGTAATGTACATTACCATGCCAATCCCTTAGAGAGTTGTCATGACAGAAAGATTATATATATATATATATATTATATATATATCTATATTATACATATACACTGCCGTGCATCCACCACCGTTGTTTCCATACTGTTTTTATCTTCTGCATTGTTGTAGTCTTTAAAAAATGAAACTAGCAGTATTTGCTGTGTTGAATATTCTGGCAGCGAACTGGTTGCAAAAGTTGAGGCCTGCTTAAATGTAACTCTGCATCAATGGGGTTTAAACAGAATAAACACAGAAAGCTCATTTCAGGAGGAGGAGGTCTTGATTTACAGTGTATGACGGCACTAATAGTCATTTTATGTATTCTCAGCTCATCTGGCACGTAGGAGGGTCTTAAATATCCTAGCCCATGAATATTTTACAGCAGCATACTCTCTTCTATGATGACTTGCTCTCTATTTGACTCTTTTATTCTTCCTGTCTTTGCCAGTTTTCTGTGTATGGTGATAAAAGAGATGGGAAAGCACACAACTTAAAACAAACCTGTATGACATTGCCTATTTTTCTGAAATGACTCCACCTGTCTGAGCCCCAGTGTTTGTCTGAAAGGATATTGATAGTGTGCCTATCTTCTCAGTGCAGACTCATCCGGTCTTTCACAATGGAGCAACACAATCCATATTGTCTAATTCGATCCATTAAGAGGTGTGTTCTGCATTTCTCTCCTCACTGAGCTCTCAGATGCATATTAGAGCTGAAGTGGATGATGTTGTGCTGAGTGACCATTAGCTGTCAATGACTTTTTTATTCAAGTAATTTCCACTCTGGCTGAAGCAATCTCTACTTTGTCTGCTGTCTGCTATTTCTCTCCAAACTTGTGTTTCATTAAAGTTTTCTTCATAAAAACATTCTTACCGTCCAAATGTTTGGTGTCAGTAATGTTTTTCTTTTAAATAAAATACTTTTATTCAGGAAGGATTATTATTTGATCAAAAGTGACAGTAATAACAATTTATTTTACAAAAGATTTATAGCTAACTAAAAAAAAAAAAAAAAACTTGCTATTATTATACAGTTAATAAATGCAGTTAATAAATGAGAGAAGTATGGAAGCTTGTTTCCACCACTGTATAAAAAATAGTTGCAGTTGCATGATATAAATGTGTAATTCTGACTTTATTTTTCAAAATAAATAAATAAGTAGTTGCAGTTGCCTGATATAAATGTGTAATTCTGACTTTTTTCCCCGAATTGTGAGATATAAATGTGCAAATCTTACTTTGTAAATCGCATGCATTTTTTTTCTCGCAATTCTGACTTTTTATCTTGCAATTCTGACTTCTTTTCTGGAGTTATAAAGTCCAATGCTGAGGGGGAAACAAGACTGACTTAGAATTGCGAGAGAAAAGACAGAATTGTGAGATAAAATGTTGCAATAACCTTTTTTTATTTTTTATTCAGTGGCAGAAACAAGCTTTTTCAAAAAAACATTAAAAAAAAATTTATATAAAATCTTCAAACCCCAACATTTTTGCTTGAAACAGTTAACAATGAATCAAACATTTTAGATAAAACATGATAGATAGAGAGATAGATGATAGATAGATAGATAGATAGTAGTAGATAGATAGAAGATAGATAGATAGAATAGTAGACAGACTTCATCAGTTTCATCAGTGCTCTTTCTTCAGTGTCAGTGTTTAGAAAATAAACATTAAGGCCCTGACAGAACCTACAAATAAATACATTGATAAATTAATTAATTAATCTTTAATAATAATACTAATGAAAGATCTATATACAGCATTATAAATGCAGTTAAACAGTCATGAAACTGCTTCAAATTCTGGCCAGGAAATATTATGCTACCCTTTTCATATGTCTGGAGAACTAAAATTAAAAATACCTTACATTTATACATGCAGGAAAGTACAATTTTGGATTTAACTGCAAATCATCTTAACAAAAATGAGAAGCTATATATAAAAAAAATAAACAATATTGAGTACATTATATGTCCACCTCCAAACAAAGCATTTCTTTCGTACTATAGCTTTGGGACATAGACAGAAATGGAGAGTACACTGTAAAAAAACATCTGTAAAATTTACTGTAAAAAAACGACAGCTGTGGTTGCCAGAATTTTAAATATGGTAGCAACATTTTAGGTTTTAATCTTAATTTACATTTAAATACTGTAATTTCATTAACTGATATAATGTAAATATACCAACCTATTGAAGTACTGAAATATGTTTTGTACCTTTATAATACACTGACAACCACCAAAAACAGGTGGTGATGAGAAAGTCACATGAACCAAAGCCCATCACAAGCAGCATTTAAATAATAACACATACAGAAGGTGCACAGTGTCATTCACACAAAAACTAAACACCATCATGGTAACACACAAAACTTAAATAATACAATAAACATTCATTTAACAACATTAGGTGAACACACACCCCTAATATACAAAACTGATAAGAAAAAAACTAAGAAGGAACATAGTTATTTCAACAAAAAAACATCACATTTTAAATGTAACGCAGGGAATTCTGTGAATGTCAATTTACGGTTATTCACAAGTATACAGTCTTTTCCCACTTCAAAAACGGTATACTATCGTAAAATTACAAGTAATGTCCAATACAGTTTTTCACCGTATATTTTTACCGTTAACCATTTAACAGGTTTATACTGTAGCATTTTACTGTCTTTTACCATTAAAATCACATTTTTCACAAATCACATTCCTTTTTTACAGTGTAGTTTGTCTGAACTATCATTTACTCTTCTGCTGTGCTGGAGGTGAAAGGGGAGTAAGGCCAGAGCCTTTCATCAATTACCATCGACCCAAAGCTATATTGATCCACTGTGGTCTCTGCACTTCCTCACAAGATCACTTTAAGCAGCTGCTTTTTTTTATTTTTTCATGAGATGTAAGTGAAAAGTACTTTAGCTCTCAAATGGTGAATACTCATATTACAAACCATAATCAATGTTATTTTAGTACTATTTTATATTATTATGGTATTTATTAATATTTTCAATTTGCATTTTAATTTTAGTTTATGTTTTAGTAACTATATTATTTCATTTTATTTAAAAAAAATATTTCTATTGAGCTTTAATTACTTTTATTTAAGTTTTAGTTATTTTCAGCTTAAACTTGTTCCACATTTCAAATTTTTTTATATTTAAGTTTAACCTTTTTTTATTATTTATATTTTATTTCATTTCAGATTATGCCAATTAGTTTAATAGTTCTAGTTTTAGATAACAGTAACATCTCTTACTGTTATTAATTATGATCAGATCATCTCTTACATACACAGTAACCTCACTCCGCTCTTCTAGCCGGTTTCTTTGCACAGCTAATGAGGAACATAAGATGACGAATTGCTATTAGCAAGGTGTTAGGAAACTACCTGCTCTCGCAGACTGCACTGTACATTCATCTAGCTGTCAATCTGTACTCTGGGTTTTGAAGTGAAACCATTAGAGAACCACTGCTCTAAAGCACAATAACCCTTCAAATAAATGACTTTGACATAACTAAGATATTCTAATGATGATGCAATGACTGCTGCATTTTAAATTTGGCTCTGAAAGAGAGAGTTCAGATTCTCCCGCAGATGGCATTTTTGGATCAATAGCCATCAGCTGCCAGGACTCCTGTCTACTGCATGCTATCTCATCTCAGACAGTCTGTCGGCCCTTCTTACAAACAATAAGAGAACAGAGGCATCTGCAGCAGAAATAAGCACCTGTGGCGGTGACAGAGGGGTGGTAATGGTGTTGGGCAGGTTTGGAGCAGCTGAGCTGAACTAGAACAGATGGGAGAGACGGGCCAGTGGAAGGTGAGTCTTCGCCTGTCGCGGGAAGCTGGAAATGTTTGCTCTCCCACAGGTTATCCATCGCCCATATGGAGTGGATTATAAATAGATGACTTTGCTTTCTCGGTGCAACACAAAGTGCAGTTTGCTTCAATTAGGAGCACTACACAATGCATTTGGACAGATCTTTCTGCTCGCTAGCGTTCACTAGCAACAAAAAGATGTATAATGGCCTCATGTACAGCACTGAGAGCACTGGCTTTTTTTCTTCTTCTTTTTTTTTTACCTGTCTAAGCAACCATATGCAAACTCTTAAAAACATATGTTACTTATACTTATAATAATTTCAAATCTTTTAAACAATATTAAAAATTAAAATTAAAAAAAAAAAAAAAAAAAAAATATATATATATATATATATATATATATATATTTATATTATGCTGTCAAACACATTAATGAATCCACATAACGGTTTTGTTTACATCATATAGTGTGTAATGTTTAATTTATTATGTAATATAAATACACACAAATGCGGTTATACTTTACAACAAAAATATGTTATATTTGATATTAAAATAGTTATATCGTAGCTATGTAAAATACATGAAATAACTTTCAAATATTTACTGTATAAGTTATAACTACGTATAAATCTAAACAGTTTACAAACATGTGTAAACAAAAACTTTTATGTTGGATGCGATTAATCGCGATTAATCAATTTGACAGCACTAATAAATATATATCTAGAGTTATATTATATTAGTCTCCCCAACATGCTAAGTCACAAATTAGCGTATATATGTACGTATGTGTATATACAAAATACAACATATATTATGCTAATTTGTACATTAAGCCATGTGCAGAAAATAAAAACAAACCAATTAGGTAAGAGAAGGGTTAAAACCAATATAAAAAAAAAATAAATAAACTCAATAAATAAATCTAGATTCACGGTTTAGGTCATTATTTAAAAATAATTTGACACTGGTATGTGAAAAATAAACTAAAGAAAATAAATAATCACATATGGCAATTAGGTATGAGAAGGTTAAAACAAACATTGAATAAAAAAATAATAGTAATAATAAAATAAATAATAATAAAAAAAGCTCAAACACAATCTAGATTCACTATTTTTAAGTCATATGCCATTGAGCATGTGAATAATAAAATAAAGCAATTAGACAAAAGACTGTTAAAACTAATGAATCCACCAGTAACCACTAACAATTTCATGAATGAATCAATCAACATCACCATCATCCCAAAATTAAAGAGACACAGAAAAATGCACAAGTCATTGTAAGCTTATAATGATTTATAATATACTCATCCTCATAATCATTATTGATAGATCTCTTTACAGTTATAATCTTTTGGAAGGAAAAGATGCATCTCTTGTTCTCTTTCCAAGATTGTCTTTTAGGTTTAGCATTAGCGTCCAGTGGTCCTTGTAAAGTGCATGACATTTATCACATCCAGAGAATGTACAGAGTCCTCCATCTCTTGGTTCTTCTGTCTGTTACATTAGTGTGCTCAGTTTTTGAAAGTTTTTTGTTTCTTCTTATAGAAAACAAAAGGTCTGTACAAGAAATGAAAGATCAGGCCTCCTGGATGACAGTGTGTGGACAAAGTCACATACACACATAAGACACATGCAGACCAACACCTAATAGCTCAGCTCATCCGCTGAAGTGCACACTTCATTATCCGTCAACCTGTTGACATCAAGAGCATCTCCACAGACGGCGGAGAGAGGTGTGCTGCTACACAGAAAGATAACAGGTGCTTTTCCAAGCAGTCAAAGGTTTGCCATTCACATTTCTATAAGGCCTTGTTCACACAGGCAGCAAAAATTAGATTTTTTTTTTTTAGCATATAACAGATCAAAATAGATCCAAATCACATTCTCAGGTCATCTGAAATGAAAGTTGGTCAATTAAAATCTGAAACGTGTTTCAGTAACCTTGTGTAAATAGAAGTACACCTTAGTGTACTTATTACGGAAATAATACATTTAAAAAATACATATACTTAATATGTTTTTCAGACACGTACTTGCATGTTCTTTACAATTAAATGAAAATGTATATTTTTATATATGTAATTTCATAAATCTGTTGTCTTTAAAATATGGTTGACTGTGTGCATACTGCTGAATGTACTGACAAGCATTTATGGTAAAATAAAATATACTTTAATGTCATTTCTATTGAAACTATTTAAATATATACACATTTGTGATGATAAAGTTGCAATTCAGTACATTTCAAATATATTAACATTGAATAAACATCAAAAAACATACTACAGTTCAAATTACAATCACATACTTTACATGTGCTTTAGTATGTAAGTCAACACATCAAAATAAGTGTACTACTTTAAAGCATGACAAAAGATTATTAAAACAACTATTTAAATCAACGTAACATTTTACATGTGGATTATTACAAAAGAGCACTTCTTAAAAGTGTAAGGTGTTGAGAAACACATTCATGAAAGTGTTATCTCCTTAAGTACACTTAAGTGGCCTTTTATTTAATTCATATTATACTATTAATATCTGCAAGTTCAGACATTAATAATCATAACCATATCTGCAGGTTCAGATATGAATATAAGTGCAGATATCATTTCTGCAAGTGTAGTCTTGTAAAAACATACTTTTGAGATTTGAAGTACACATTTAATGCAATTAAGCACAACAGGGTATGAATATTTGGATTGGATTTTAATGTTTTTTTTTTGTAATTCAGGCCGCAGCGTGTATATAATGTCACAGACAACATCCACCCATTTTTTTTTTCCACGTAGTGAACTATGGAATTTATTATTTGCTACATAGCAAATAAATGCAATGGATGAATAAAATACACCCTATCTCAGTTGTTATAAAAGAGAGTAGCTTAGCATCATCCTAATGCTATAGTCATTACCATAGTGAGCACTGTAGATACGCTATATTAGATATTGGCTAAAGTGTCTTATCAAACAGATCCAGTCACTTTAAGCACCGCAACATACACAGTCAGTCCAAAACAACTGGATTTGGAAAACAAATCGGATTAATGTGCAGTGTGAACAAGGCCTAACTTTCTTTCAAAACAAGATGAGAAGCGAGCTCAGAGCGCCCACCTCCATCAACCCCAAAACACCTCTGTTATGATCTGTTTCTGAATCACATCTGCTCATCTTTCCTCTCAATCTTGGTCTGTTTGTTCATTTGTCCACCCATCTTTATCTATATATACAATGTATTTCCATATTGCATGTACATGTTTATAGCAAATGAGGGCCTTTTTTATCCATAAATCATGCCTGAGTGTGAAAAGTAAAGCCTGTAATGACATTCAGTTGAATATTGATTAGATATAAAGGTGTGGTTTGATTGCTGATACATTAATATACCGCAGTAATCGATAGGCAAAGCGTCTATGATAATTACAGGTTCTTTTTTTCTCAGTGTTTGTGCTTAATGTATATGAAGTATACATCTAGATTTGGATAAGGTTTAAAGGATATAATTGCAGCTGTGAATTTTTTTGACTATTACGAAACTGCGTTACATGGTGGAGGTGTTATAAAGCTATAGCTTGTGTTAAGACAACAATGAAAGCAGCGGATTTTTTGAAAGTATCATCACAAAGCTGTGTTCATATATAGGCGTTAAAAGTATTTGAAATCTCTAGAGTATTACAAATGTACAGACCGACTGTCGTAGTGAATATATTCAAAACAATATATTCACAATTTCAGACAGGATGAGGCAGCTATGGAGATGCAATGAAATACAATACTTTCAGAGCATCAGTTCGGCGTATTTCGCTATAAAACGCTAACTAAAATTACGACATCTTATCAATAATCCCTTCGTCTCAAAGAC
>JADLZN010010816.1:0-63163 GCA_018155175.1 Sinocyclocheilus anophthalmus | reverse complement strand
CACGCCTTGAGCTATATTAACTATATTAAGCTATATTAACTTTGTAAATAAGGCTGAGTATCGATATATACTTCCTGCTTCAATTTGATTGCAAGTCATAAGCTCTAGATTTTACAATATTAATTTTCAGTATTTGGGTAAATTTCCATTGTAATGTCCATTTTTCTTATATTTGAAAGAATACAATGAAAGTATTAATTTTGAAAACAACAGGACCCAGACTATGCAGATCAACTGCTATTTAATACTGTCGGTTGCAGCAGATGTAAACTTTAAATGGCATTTTATGTGTATAATTTTTACTATAAAACTGCTGTTCAAAGTCTATGGTTGGTAAGATTTTTAACATCTCTTATGCTCACCAAGACTGCATATACATGATCAAAAATACAGTTAAATCTGTAACATTGTGATATATTATAACAATTTATAGGTTTCTATTCTAATATTTTGAAATTTTAATATTTATTCCTGTGATGGTAAAGCTGAATTTTCAGCAGTTATTACTCCAATCTTTAGTGTCACATCATCCTTTAGAAATCATTCCATTACATTGATTTGGTGCCTAAACATTTTTATTTATCAGTGTTGAAAACAGTTGTGCTGTTAATGTGTTTGTGCAAGCTATGACACATTTTTTAAGGATTTTTTGATGAATGGAAAGTTCAGATGAACAGCATTTCTTTGAAATATATATATTTTTGAAACATTATAAATGTCTTTACTGTCACTTAAGATCAATTTAATGCATCCTTGATGAACATTAATTTCTTATGTTTCTGGCAAAGGACCAGGACGACTGATCCGTGTTAATGAAAGAATGAATGGGGCCATGTATTGTGAGATTTTGTGTGAAAACCTCCTTCCATCAGCAAGGCATTGAAGATGAAACGTGGCTGGGAAACGACAGCATGACAATGATCCCAAACACACCGCCGGGCAACGAAGGAGTGGCTTCGTAAAAAGCATTTCAAGGTCCTGGAGTGGCCAAGCCAGTCTCCAGATCTCAACCCCATAGAAAATCTTTGGAGGGAGTTGAAAACCTTTGTTTTCTTTTTTTTTTTTTTTTTTTTTTTTTTACCAGCAGAACATCCCCAAACCCTGCTTCTAGAGGAGATCTGCATGGAGGAATGGGCAAAATACCAGCAACAGTGTGTGAAAACCTGTGAAGACTTACAGAAAACGTTTGAACTCTGTCATTGCCAACAAAGGGTATAAAACAAAGTATTGAGAAGAAATTTTGTTATTGACCAAATACTTATTTTCCAACATAATTTGCAAATAAATTCTTTAAAAATCCTACATTGTGATTTTCTGGATTTTTTTCCTCATTTTGTCTCTCATAGTTGAGGTAATCCTATGATGAAAATTACAGGCCTCTCATCTTTCAAGGGGAGAACTTGCAAATTGGTGGCTGACTAAATACTTGTTCCCCCCAATGTATATATATGCAATAGCCGTTATCACTGCTTAGAATACTATGAAATATGTTGCGTGCCTGATTCTGTGTAAGAAGCCACATCATCTAACAGAAGGATTTATTTCAAACACTCGAATGACGTTATGAAGTGAGTTTGGAGTAAAAAAATGTTATTAAATGTGATATTTTCACATGGTTTCAGATGGAGCAGCATTTACTTCACTGAGCCGTAGTTCACTGAGAAGCTATGAAAACAGCTGTCATTATCGCGAACAATTTCATAATCGTGCAATAAAAATGTCTGGGGGGGGGTTTGCGTATCTTGTCAGTGAACTACGGCTCTGTGTAGTAAATGCTGCTCCATCTGAAAGCACGTGATGATGACTTACTGCTGATTACAGAACCGGCTTTACTAACAAAAAGCGCATGGGACAATTGCATTCAATTAATCGTGCAGCCCTATAGCGAGAGTGAGATTTGAGTATGAGGAGATCTACATGCATGTGATTAGTTTTATTAATCTGCTGTGCTTGTAGACCACAAACAATTCTCTCTTACTCTGCTGTTTTACTCCTTATTTAGAATTAGAATTAAGAATGAGTGGTTTGGTTTGTTTTGAAAACTGAAAATGTTATATGTTTTTGAATGACTACCCATTGCTGATGTGTTTTGATTAGGCTTCATCTTATTTAATGCTAATTAAATAGCTTGCATTTAAGAAAGCTTACAAGTAATTAAAGGTAAGAGTTTTGCCTGTTTTTTTTTTTCTTTTTCTTTTTTTTTTTTCTTTTTTTTTTTTTTTGCCCCCCTTGCTGGGTGGTTATAAAAGACACAAAAAAAAACAATGAAAGATTGACCAGAACGTCATATAGATTTGGGGGTCGGCTTTTCTGACTAGTTAGCAAGTACCTAGGAGTGCTGTATCCGCCATTCAGAACACCCTAGAAACTACTTAAAACACCTTAGCAAATACTGAGAAAGTTGTCAGGTGTGCCAACCCAAACACTTCTGGGCCATTGAAATGTAGCTGTTTCTGGCAAGTGTCCTGACTTTGATCTTGTACTATTCTAAGCAAGCAATCGTGTGCCATTCGTCCTGACATCAGCTGCTTGAATCATACAGCAGTGTGGAAAGCAGTCTGCTTTGAAGTGCTTCTAGTGCTACCTGAAGCAGCCATAAAGCCGGAATGCTCTTTGTAATAAAGATCCCACCTCTTAAAGTTTGGAGTTGGTGTTTGTTTGAAAGCCAGTTACATTTCCAGGCTGTCTAAAAAGCCAGTTTGTTTCATAATGTAATGACGTAATTCAAAAAGTTGTTGAATTTATGTTCTTGAGCAGCCTCGGGTGGTGTTTTTCTGTGTGGAAGGCTTTCTTACATCTGTTGACATCTTTTCACACATGTAAGCCCAAGCCTCCTGCCAGGCTGTTAAAGACCCACAACAAGTCATCTGCCATGTGTCTCCTGCAACTGTAATTAATACAGTTCCCCTGAGCTAACGAAGGACTAGAAGGGCATTTTAGTAGTTTTGCATGTTAGTATATTTTTTTATTAAAGAACACATGCATTTACTTTTTTACTTTCTATCCATTAAAGAATCCTCCAAATATAGTATTATGATTTCCACAAAAACATTAAACAGCACAACTGTTTTCAACATAGATAATAATAAAATATTTATTGTGCAGCAAATCAGAATATTATGATTTCTGTAGGATCATCTGACACTGGAGTCTGGAGTAATGATGCTTTTACTCCAGTCAAACTTTTGAACATGAGTATATATTTCTTTATTTTTATATATTTGATCTTTTTTTACATGTAGATTAAATGTTTTTTCCACTTTTTAAAGTTAATTATTTGATCAGTGCTGTCTGTGAGAGAAATCATTTAACATTGCCCTGGGTTTTCCAAAACGATTCTTGAGTAAACAATTTTTTACTCCATGTGTTGCCATTTAGGGTTTACTTTAGACATGGGAAGCCTACAATTAAAACATGTGAAAGAAATTTGATGAAACATTTAATATGTAACCTATATGATAGCAAGTGTGCACTCATATCATGTAAGTTGGTAAATATAATTCTGGAGGGGTTGGTATTATAATTTTTTTATTTATTTATTTATTTTACTTTTTAATACCCACCCTTTTTCTGATTTCAGTATTTATCAAACAGTTGATTGGATTCATTGATATGTTTCAACACATCAGATTTATGCTATTAAACTTGTCAAACATTACAAAGTTTATTTATGTAAATGCAAGACTTTCAAATTTAATGAGAACATTAGTTGAAACCTAAGCCATTGTTTTGAAACCGGGTATCAGGTTGTTTTCACCCAGTCGGAAACCAAAGAAAAAAGGATCAGATTTCGTGGTTAAATGGGAAATAATGTTCAGATTTGTCCAGTATGTCAATACTGAACAGTGATAGCCCTGAGAATCTTGGATACGCCTCAAACTTGCAAAACAAGCTCTAACTTGAGGTTGCAGATGACAGCAGGGTGATACAACTGTCTGGGGTTTGGTGTGGTCTTCAACCACACCTTGACACCTCCACACAAAACATCTCCTTCAGTTTCAGAGAAATTACAGCCCTGTTATAATAAACCTTTGTTGCAAGCCTGCAACCAGTGCAGACACCCTCATCATGACAGTGACGCTAGCAGAATTTTATCATTGTCCTTTTGCTGTGTTGCAGCTTCAGCAGCTGTCCGGATTTCCCAGAAAAACCCAAGTTGAGCAATGTGAAAGATACGGACTCGTGAAATGGAGTCTGTACCTGAAGCAGGGCCCGTAACCAAAGCCAGATGTGTTTAAGGTGTGCGCTTAATGTCCTTTCCGTCAAGCGCCATCACCCTGCCGCCCACTCCGGCTCCATTTCTCCACAAACCATTTAATTAAGCCGTGGCATAGTTTGACATGGTTGGATGGAGTGAGATTTCATTACATTGTCTGCATCCCTTTTTTCACCAAGGCCTTGGCTCAATTTTCAAGGCCACTAAGGCCAAGCTCACATGCACGCCATGCCTCTTGGCCCGTCACTGAGATAAATCGTCTGCGATTGGAAAGGAATTGCTTAAAACGAACAAGTCCTTGGGCGAGACTCAAAAAAAACAACGTCTTGACATTGTGCTGAGCAAGTCCACTAGTAAAGAGCTTCGTCAATGTAAGGAGAATGATTCATTTTTAATTATCAATTATTGTCTATTAGGGGTGTGCGATATATATCGTAATTGTTGTTTTAACGATGTGCTATTTGACATTATCGCGTGTTTTGCAAAAACCATTCAAAACCCTACAGAGCGCACGCATACATTACGTGAAGTCTAGATTAGTGCGTGTGCGCCTTTAGTGTGTTTTCTTTCACTGCATGATTCAGTTTATTAAAATGCATTTAGAATGATCACAACTTCAAGACATGACGGCAGAACATTTATACCACTTCATATAGTTATTCAATTTCACACGAAGAGTGCTGTTTTTCTCCAAAATATTACCATAATTACAACATGTGACATGATTCAATATTTTTTTTTTTTTTTTTTTTTTTTTTTTTTTTTTTTTTTTTTTTTTTTTCTTTTTTTTTTTTTTTTTTTTTTTTTTTTTTTTTTTTTTTTTTTTTTTTTTTTTTTTTTTTTTTTTTTTTTTTTTTTTTTTTTTTTTTTTTTTTTTTTTTTTTTTTTTTTTTTTTTTTTTTTTTTTTTTTTTTTTTTTTTTTTTTTTTTTTTTTTTTTCTTTTTTTTTTTTTTTCTTTTTTTTTTTTTTTTTTTTTTCCTCTTTTTTTCAAACAATAGTTAATAAGAGACTTACGCCTTTTAGACACCATATTGCTTGTTTTTGCTCTATTTCTCCAACAAAAATCATTCCGAATACAGCCACAATGCTGTTTTGTGTCTATGAGCAACATGACGGTGTTTCGTTCCCGAATGAATCAACATTTAAATGATTCGTTTCAATCGCAATGACTCACTTATTAACAGTGATTTGCTGCCACCTGCTGGCGGTTTTAATTTCAAATTTCGGCTTTTAAATCATTTCAAATATCAGTATCCAACATTTCATGTTTAAAATATCAAAAAATTATTTATGCATTTGTAACTGCAGATTAAATGCATTCATGTCTTGCATTAACAAAATACATGTGTGTAAATACATGTAAATGCCACTTCAGATGCACCTTCTGTGTTGATTTAATTTGCTTGGAAACAGCCCAAATGTCTTATTATTCTAATTCACTGATTAAATGTAAGAATTTGACTCAAAAGATAATGGACACTTTTAGAAAAAATGGCTTTATAAAGGTAAAAATGCCCATAAAATGCAAAAATCAGTTTAAACTATTGGAAAAGATTAATTTCTATCAGTGTGAATGACCAAACACAGAATATGAAGAATATCAAAAAAAATCAGGAGTCAGCTGTCCACGGTAGTCCCTAAGATATCAGCACAATAACACACTCAGCCTAAACTCTAAGAATTCACAACATTTTTTACGATAGTGCTCTCATTATAACGTTATGTCTATGGCAGTCGTAGTCATAGTTATTAATGTTCTGCATTTCAGTATTGAGCTGAATATCACCAGTACAATGAAGCACTTTGATGGCGGGTTTTTAAAGAGGACATAACACACACAGTTTCTGCCATCTCATGTTAATCTAGAGTAGTTATAGAGTAGTATTACATCCTTCATATCTCCAAAGAGTCTTTAGTTTTATCAGATTTATAAAAGACAGATACAGCTTTACGATTCACTCCGAAAACAGCCGAGCTCCTGGAGGAGCGCCATGAGAGAGTCACGCGCCACTTGCAGCTTATTGCATCGCGATCGCCGACAGCTGTGACAAAGACATAAGTAAAACGGGAACAACAACTTTATTGACTTAAATTAATTATGGCTAACAAATTAACGAATGAAGCACATTGATGGGCGTGCTCTTGCTCTCGCTCTGGTTGACGTGTGAGCGTGCTCTTCCCATACAAGTGCCCATATAAGGAATTCTGCCCTTTATGACGTCGTACAGGGTCATACTCTGAAAAAATTATGGCATTTCGGCAAATGATGTGTTTGAGCCAGAAATACTCCGTCATACATCCAACTAGGTTTTTGAAACTTTGACCATGTTTAGCATGAGAATACAACTCTTTAACATTGTATATAAGTCAGAAAGCATGAAACATGATTAAAATCATCAGATTTATCTCAATAGGAATCCTGTGTTATTATATACATAACCTTAATATTGCAACTTATATCTGCAAAATATGACCTGAATGCACAAGTGAACGTCTCTGTGCTGCTCTGAATGTGTAACTTCTGGACGCGTTCTTCACGTAACAATGTGCAGAAACATGGCAACTAAACTCTAAAAATTCACAGCGTTTTATTATAATAGTGTTCAAATTATAACGCTATATCAATGACAGTCCCAGTCATAGGTATTCATATTCTATATTGTTGTTTGTGATGGCGCTGCACGCTGAAGAAAGGTGGGAATATTTAGGCACCTCACAATCTGATTCTGAAATTTGCACATTCTGATTCTGAAAAGATTATAGATCTACATTTTTTTTTATTATTTGTTATTATTTATTTGTGTATTTCAGTAAATTACTTGTAGTACTTTCTAAAATAATTACAAAGTAATTATAAATCAAAGCAAGTTGTTTATTTATACTGCATTCCAAACAGCATTAATGATTCATTTGTAGAGCATTTGGAAGGGAAAGCACTGAAATACTAGCAGGTGAAACTGCACGTTGTCAAGTAAAGTGCACATTTCTCACAGTGCATATCCTGCACAATGAAGCCTTTGATTTTCATTCATATTTATACATTTAGCAGATGCCCTCATCCAAAGCAACTTACAAAAGAGGAACAAAAACACTTTGTCTAGGACAGGGATTGACATTGTGTTTCTCAATTATGAAACCTATGCAAGCTTGTATATTGGGTGATGGTTGTGTATGTGTGTTTGTGTGGGTGTGTTAAAAATATGCACAAAAAGCTAAGCTCGAATGAGTTTAGAAGTGTTCAATTTTCTCCCCCCTAATTTTTAGCTTATTGAATATCACAATTTAGCTTAGCAGAAGCGTGTGTTTCAGGTTCACTTGTGGAGTGTTTCAGCTAGGAATGCTGTCTAGAAGGCCCAAAAAAAAAAAAAAAGAACCCCACCCCCAAACTTGCATGTGTAAGCAGTGGACGGCAAGGAACTAGGGTTTGGTACATTGCAGTATTTCCTAACATTTGCCCTGTTATTTCCTCTCTAAAGACATTCAGGTGCAAGCATCTGCAAGCCCAGGTCTTTGTTTGTGTACTTTTGTGGCTTTTAAGGGGTTATGATTTCGTAAGTAAGTCTCTTGCTATAAAAGCAGTTTAGTTTTGCTGAGGGGCATCTAGCTGGTAATCACACTGGGAGAATATCCAGTAGAATGTGAGACGGTCTGCATTTATAAAGAGATTAGATGTCATAACCATTTTAATTGACGCGTGTGTGGTTTGAAACGTGCAAAAGCGTTTGTGCATGGTCTGTTCCTCAAGTTACTCTCCTTAAACCTTACCGGGCTAATACCGTAACATTTCATTTGAAGCAAAGTGCTACACTCAAATTTTTATGTTCTCATATGATAAATCGATCCTGCTTGGTTTCGGAGCTGCAGTTTTGGTTTATATAATATTACAGCAAATGAGCATTTGGATTGCAAATTAGCCCACTGACATTGGGCATTGCTTAAAGACCTGTTCGTATGAGATTGTTTTTGAAGAGAGGTCCCAGAAGAACAGGTGACCTCTGTGGAATGAACTCCATTAACAAGAATTTGCATTTACAAGCACACATAATGCGTACCCAAAATTTGTCATTACACAGTGCCTGGATGTTTTGGACTGTGTTCTGATTTGTATTCTTTCTGTTTTAAGGTCATATGCTAATTTTATATATCGGTTAACTAAAGGGCAAACTTTTTATGAATCACAACGTTAATGTTTTTTACTTTTATGTTTGGGGTAATTAAGAACTCCTTTTACAAGAAAAACTATTTATGCTTGTATTTGCATATCCCTTTTTCTTTTCCTTTTTTTTTTTTTAATAACTCAATATCTCTAGTGGTGTTGTTGTTTTGAAATGCAAAAAATTCAAAATGCCATGCTGCTCTTTTATCACTCTCGAAGTTCTTCAAGATGATTTTCATATCCACATGAATGGTAATGATACTTAATAAATAGTCATGAGCTTTCTTATAAAATACTGCAGTGAACTTCATGAATTCCTTGAGAATGCATTATAATTCAGAAGCAAATGTTCTGTATAAGTGCACGGTTTAAAGAATATCATCTAATGGCCAATTTGGGTACCGTATGAAAACACAAGGTCAGTTTTTAAAGGGGTCCTATTATGCTCTTTACAAAGTCTTGATTTTGTTTTGGACATGTACTAGAACAGGCTCTCATACCAGGTTGCTCGAAAAACGCATTATTTTTCACATAATTTACATTATTAAAATACCTTTCTCCCCAGCCTGCCACAAACGGCTCGATTAGTTCTGGCTTTGATGAAGATCCGCCTTCCGAAAAACAAAATGTGTTGTGATTGGTTAGCTGTCCCAGTACGTTGTGATTGGCGAACAGCTTAGACGTGTTTCAGTACTGCCACGCCCCTTGCTCTGTCTTTCAAGAAAAGCTTTTGGGCGAATTCGGCACTGTACTCCCTTGTGTTGTGGAAGTTGTCCTCAGTAAAATGCGCAGCACACAATAGCAAATTGAGGTTATAATGCTCAGGAACAGAGTTAAAAAATAAATTGCAACCACTGTTTCCTGACATCATCCGCTTTCGGAAGCCCAAACAAAGACGTTTGGGCACGGAGGTGAAAAAAAACACACCGGACGAGAAGCACAGCGTCGCGCCACATCTTTAAAATTCAAATACATAATTTTCTGTGAGTGTAGACACACCGGCGGCGCCGTTCGGCGTCTGTCCACGGCGCCCAGCTACGTCATGTTATACTTGTAATTGTTCTAGACCAGTGGTTCTCAATCCCAGTCCTAGCGTACCCCCGCTCTGCACATTTTGTATGTATCTCTTATCTAACACACCTGATTCAGATCATCAGATTCGTTAGATTTGAGCTACGTGCATGAACTGTGTTCCGATTTACATGGTCCCTACACAGTGTCCATTGCTCCCTACTCCCTGAGCAGGGGAAATCCGTTGAAGTTTACTTCACTTCGGAATATTCATTTACAGATTTGCGCTGCGCCGCTGCCTGCAGCGTCTTCACACACAAACTAAACTTACTAGAGAAGAGTGAAGTGGGACATAATATACCTCTGTAAATAAATACAATTTAAATTCACGTCTCGCACACTTAAATGCCCTTTGTATGGAACATATACGCTCCAAACTGGAATCATGGAGGAATATCCGGTAATGTCCACTTCGCAGGGCACTTACAGTCAAATATAACAAACGTATGAAGCAATAAGAGAAACATACAAAAATGTGCAGAGCGGGGGTACGCGAAGACTGGAAATGAGAACCGCTGTTCTACAGCGGCTACAGCACAGCAGCTCTTCTTCTTGGGTTTCTCTGATGCACTAACTCTGCAGCAGCTCTTCTTCTTCGTCGTCTCGTCTGATGCACTCACTCAACCAAGCGTTCTAACCACAACCGCCCCCCTCCCCACCCCCCAACCATTCGAATTCCTGTAGGTGGGAATTCTTTGTAATGAAATTCTAATAAGCCGCTTTGTGATATCACAAAGCCCGGAAAACAAACGCTGTAGTCCAAACGAGCCGTTCGTTGTAGTTCTTGAAAATGGATTTTTAAAAAAACTAAATATCTCCCTTTTGAGTGGACTTTGAGATTTGTAACTTTAGAGATCTTTTTTATGCCCAAACATACACACACTACACACTGACTAAAATTAAAAAAGGGAAAAAAGCATAATAGGGACCCCTTTAAAATAAACCTTACTTTACCAGTATTCACAGATTTCATTCAATATAATATAAAATGTGTAATATCCATTGGCAAGGCTTTAGGTAAGCCTTGGATCTAGCGCTGGTATAAATGACCACAACTGTCGAGATGCACCATGAGTTAACTTAAAGTTATAAAATCACTCATGTTAGATGAATCCTACAGCACTTTCAGTTTGGTGTCATTATTCTTCATTCTACATGTGAAATCAGTGAATGCAGTTGTGTGTTGTTTTTTCCCCCCTGAACTTGATCCTTTTCAGTGGTTCCATTTAAGTAACTCCTCGTAATTACCTTGAAATCAAGGCCACTGGTTAAGCTGCTGAAGGTTGGCAAGTTTTTAATTTTGGTTGTAATAGTTTTGCAAGCACATAAAACAAATTGAAATTAATGTACTGTACTGCGTCACAGTCCTCTTACGTTGCCCATTCTGAGATGGTCTGGATTTTTGCCAGTGCACTTGAATTAATAGGCAATTTTTGTTTACATTAGCCAGGGAGTGACAATACTGAGTAAGGGCTGCACAAACAAAATGTTTTTGATCTGCTAAAATAATGATGTCTGTAAAAACACATTGTTTTTTTTTGAGTGCGGGGTTTAATTTGTTTTGTAGTGGAGAGTGGTCTGAAATGCAATCACTCATCTGTTATTCTAATGGAGGGAGACTGACCAGAGGAGATAACAAACTCCGGTGGATGGGAGGAGGAGTTCCTGGGTGTTCACTGTCTTTGGATGCCTGCAGCAAATATGGAAGTAATGAATCCTAATAATAGTAATTGAATATTGACAGTCTGCTGTGCTCTTGCATTCAGTGATCAGCAATGTTGAGGTGGCGAAACAGCGAAAAGCACTTATTTTGTTCTTTTAAAGTTGCTTACTAATGAATAGGATAGACAGTAATTGTATGTAGTCAGGAAGTGGTTCAATATCAACAATAAGTTGTTCCTTCATCTTAATTCATTTGGGAATTTTTTTGTCTGCATTTCATTTTGCCATCCATTTTGTTTTCAATATTGAGTCTTAATACGCTGTATGGTCCAGCTAATTAAGAAATAATTGTTTGTCCTGGTCCAATTTTCTTTTTCATTTGAGATTGTAATTGGCTTCTCGATGCAAAATTAAATTTTTTAAACCGTTAAACAACAATGCTTTTATGTTGTCACGAAACAAAAGAGAAGTAATCATCTATCTAATCAAGATGATGTATGTTATGATTTTAATTATATTCTTATTCTTATTACCTGTTTTACTAGAATAATTACAAGCTTTTAGGCCAGTTGAGCAAATATTTTCGTTGTTTCCATCATGTTATATAATGATTTGCTATTGTTAATTGGTATTGCATATATTATGTAGATATCACATCAGACATTTGATCACTATAGATCTGTCTCTGTCTGTCTGTCGATCTGGTCTGGTCGGTCTGTCGTTTCTAACTCCAAGTTTGGGAAAATGATTCCAGCAGCTTTGGCTTGGCTTGCCGTTCCTCAGTTTTGGAGTTTTGAATTCCTTCTTGGAGATTTCTCTTTGCATCCAGAGCACTGATATTGTGCTTGGAACAAATTGCTACCCGCTGTTTGTTTTCGAAGACAAGGCTGGGTCTGAGGCTCGCTCTCCAGACCTATTAATCTTTCTCTACAGCAGAAATGATCAACGGAAACCATCTATTAACAGCACAGTATGGAGTCATGCAACACGGACTGGCCACCTGCAGGACATTTATCTACTTGTCTTGGCAAAATCCATTTGATAACGCTAGTGTCTTTGTGATGACACCAGCGACGGCGACATTGCTCCTTTCTGGATTGCAAATCCTTGTGGCCGTATGGCGGATCTACCGGTTTTCTGCTTATCAAATCAATCATCTTGCCTTATGCTCACACTGGCTCTGAGGGAGTCAAAATGACCAAAATGCAAATGCTCACCATGTTATTTTTTAGCGTCTTGTACAATGCATCAGTACAATGCAGCATCACTGTTTTAGTTTAAGAAGAGTTTATTATTTAGTATTTAATAATAGTTATTTTAATACTGTGTCTTGAGACCCTTCTGTTCTATTTCATCAGTTGCATCCCATCTAGCCATGTCCTATGTGAACGCCCCCAATCATCTCCAAATGTGTTGAAGCACTGTTGGTGTCCCAACTCTGACACTGCCAAACCATTATTACTTGTGTGACATATCCAGTTATGTAATGTATTGTGTTTCCATAATCAGTCAATTCTGTCTCTTCTGAGGAGGCTGTTTAAGTCCATCACTGTTCAGGCCTATGCAGTACTGCTCCTTATGTTTTTCTGTGTTAGTTCCACAGGGACTTCAGCAACCTTGAAATAAGGTTAAAGCTTCAATACCAGCTGAATAATAAGCCAGTTGAATAGTTAGCTATCATAAGTATTTCTCACCAGCACACTTTGCAGTTATAAGACATTTCAACCTGCTCATTTAAATAGTTCCGAAAAAATAAAAATTCAGTCATAATTTACCCTCATGTCATTCTAAACTTGTTTGACGTTCTTTCTTATGTGGAACACAAAAAATATAGATTTTGAAAAATGTCTTTTTTTTTTTTGGAACATATGATGAAAAACAATGGACCCATGAGTTTCATGGACTCAAGATTGAAAGTCTTTAATATCTCCTGTCGTGTTTGCAGGAATGAAACGACATGAGATGAGTGTGGAGGGTGGAACACCTTTTCAGATTTTTTGTTTGGTTCATGTGACTTTAACGAAAGTCTGATTGACTGCTTGAGTTGAATCTCAAATGAAGATGCCCTTTCTCTCACTGTCTGGCCAAAAACAAAAGATTCATTTGGTTCATGTTCTAGGTAATTTGAAAGGATTGCAAACTATTTCAAATGTTCACCTCTGCAGTAGCGCCATCTGGGAGAAGATTTATTTTAAATTCAGTAAAATGTATTCAGCTCAAGGGTAAGTTCGCCAGGGAACACTTGACCGCAGCGTCTCAGACGGGTTATAATTGGAGAGCTGCAGAAGGCCAGATTCACTCGCGTACACATCTTGTTGAATCGTCGGGATCACGGCCAGACGTCTTCCTTTGGATCTTCTGCAGCTTTGGTCCACGGCACCAAACCACGCGGCATGCAATTATGGCCATGTGGAAATAGCTGAGCTATGTTTCGTCTGGGAGATTCTGCAACACAACACAGCCGAACTCTTCTATAGCATTGTATTCACTTCAACAAAAGCTGCTAGTAACAGCTGCACTGCAATGGGAAATGCACCGTTTGGCACTTTTTAAGGGTAGTGTTTTGTTTGAGGAAACACTTGGATGTTTGTGAACCATCGGAGCCCAATGTCAGGCAAATACACGGTGTGAGATGCTTAATGGAGCTGGGCGGTGAACTGTTTAGTATGCTGTCTAATAGTTAACAGGAGAGCATTTATCTTGTGTAACCCTGACGGTAGTGCTTAAAGCAGCTCCACGGGCTGATGTTTATTTATTAGATCCCGCAACGTGATATTAGTTGCTCATACAGGGATCATAATGGAGTCCATGTGACTAGTTTTTATGAACTTCAAAGAGTTTTCCGTGGCCTCTCATGCTGTCATCTCATCATCAGTCAGCAGTGCGGCCCTGTTGACCTGCGACCTCAGAACTGTCGCCATGGTGACCGTCTGACCTTCCTGAGCTGCTACCAAAGTTGGGAGTGGAAGTGGCCTCCAGGGAGGGAATGGAATGTTCTGTATTAGAACTGAACGGAGCGGCACGGCGCAGCCTAATCACAGAACACTACAAGATCATACATGTATCTGGGACGACTCAAGGCTGTGCTTATTTTTACTGGACACAGATATTTTTATATTGCTGATATGGTAGAAATCACTATGAACACCTAATAGAAAGGCTCAAATGAAGGTCTGAGCGAAATATTGCTATTTATAGTGATGATGAATGGTGCCGTTTGTTTTTAGTGTTTTCATTGTTTAGCCACATATTTGTTAAACACCCATTTGCAAAGCTGCTTTAATCACTCAAACAGTACAAAATGTGCAGTAGCTACTGTGTGAAGGAGGGGGAGAAAATTGATGTCAATAAGGATAAAGAAAGTGAAGGAAATGAGGGATGTTTGTGAGACTTCCACTGACTAAATACTTCCCATAACTTTTCTGTGATGTCATAATCGAACAAAGATGCATCAGTTAGTTGTTACTGTAATTTACTTAATTGTGTTGTTTTTCTGCCACTGATGCTTCTACTATTATTTATTTATTTCATTGATACTAGTGTTCAAAAGTTTGGGATCATTTTTAAAAGGAATTAATTTTATTCAGAAAGGATGCATTAAATGTCACACTATTCTTTTTGAATACTGTTTTCAACAATAATAGTAAGAAATATTTCTTGAGCAGCAAATAAGCATATTGACTGATTTCTGAAGGATAGGGACACTGTGACTGAGTTGCTTCACATAAACCCATTAAAAAAAATATAATAGAAAACATTTATTTTAAATTGTAATAGTATTTCATAATTTTACTGTTTTTACTGTATTTTTTGATCATATAAATACAGCCTTGATGAGAAAAGATTTTTCAAAAACATTAAACAAATCTTACCAACCTCAAACTTTTTGAGTTTGAAATATAGGTGTATACTGTATAACTGTGTTGCATGTTCTTATGTTTCATAAAATGGATGGCTTTGCCCATATGACCTTGAACCAGCCCAGTTATACAGGAAAACTTTCCTAAGGTTGGCTTGTCTTCAAGTGTCTGATGTTTTTATTTTTTTTTACGTTACGATACGTGACATACTTAAGCATTAAAGTTGAAATATTTCACTCAGATGTAATTTTTTCTTTTATTAATGCAGTTATTTTATTGAACAATTTGCATTGTCAAGCAACACCTCTTAAATGTGGTAAATCACTGTTGCACCAGATTGTCCACCTCCCTTTCCCCCCAAGTTTTTAAATTATCTAGTGGAACCCTTTTAATTATTCACCATGGAGAACTCTTTTGACAGACCTCAAAATTGTTCTGACCCAATTTGCAGTCTTTTTAAAGCTTTTTTTTCCCTCAGTAATTTCTCATGAGAATTGACACTTCAATGTCAAGTCATTTTTTCCTTCTCATGTTGGCAAGTAATTGAACCTGTGTGATCTTCTCAAACTCGCCTCATCGTCTTGTCACAGTTTGGCAGTTGTATATAGTAACCAATTTTTTTTTTATTATTATTTGATGTTTTTCTTATTTGGTCCACCTCCAGCCTCATAGATGGCTGTGGTGTTTATGAAATGCTGACACATTAGTCTCAAGAGTAGTTCTGCTGAGTTGTTGAATGGCGTTGCTGGAATCAAGAGCATTTCTTCCACATTGACGAGATGTGTTCATGGGCGAGTAGCCAGGTTACATTCCCGAGGTCAGAGGAGGTTTGATTTATGCTAAATGTTCTGCCGAGTGTTTCATTGTGTGACTTTATCGGGTGCAAGTTGTTAAGATCCTTGCTTCAAAATTCACTTCTTTAAGTGAACTGATATTGTTGTGGCATGTTATTTAGATTTCCTAAATAATTTAAAGGAATTGAATGCAATAATGTGTTAACAGTTTCCAATTCATCACAAATAAACATTTTAACCCATTTACTGTGCTGAAAATCGTCTTAGTAGTGGTCGTTGTTGTAGCATATTTAGTTTTCAAAATAATTTAAAAGAGTTGACTGTGATAATATGTTAACAGTGTTTGTATAATCGCAAATAAACATTTTAATGTGAGATGCATTATAAATATAGACCAGTACCTTTAATTTTCATGTTATAACAAATAATGAATAAATGACCAATGTTGTACATCACTTAAAGGGATAGTTCACCCAAAAATTTTTATTTGATGTTCAAACATTACATTTTCATTTTTGGGAGAACTATCCCTTGAAATATAGTAAAAAGTGTTTGTCTATGTTGTCGTGCCGTGTCGTAAGTGAATTTAGGCATCACAACATTATAATGTACAGTATTAACTAAGATATTTAGTTATCCATATTTTTATGCATAACTGTTGTAGAGGTGGAAAATATTTGACATCATTTTGCACTACCCTATACTATAATATAGTAAATGTTTAACCCAACTTTCTGGGCAGTAACCCAACCGCTGGGTCAG
Organism: Sinocyclocheilus anophthalmus; assembly: GCA_018155175.1. Lineage (NCBI taxonomy): Eukaryota > Metazoa > Chordata > Actinopteri > Cypriniformes > Cyprinidae > Sinocyclocheilus > Sinocyclocheilus anophthalmus. The sequence goes on along the minus strand of JADLZN010010816.1, from coordinate 46,641 downwards.
AAACAACCCAATCGCTGGGTTTGTCCATATTTTACCCAGTGCTGGGTTGTATTGAACCCAGCATTTTTTAGAATGCATTGATGGTCATTGACTTGATGGTGAGCCGACTGTATCATGCTGTACCTGGACTTGCGTGAGGATAGAAGAGTCACATTGTTGGATTTATGGCAGCGGTTAAAAGAAACCATTAGCTTCAGGCATGCCCGATCGCAAGCTGCGAGCAGTTTATCGTTCAATAGAACATGATTTCCAGCCAGGTGAAGTAGCATCTGCTAGTTTTTCCATTGTAGCAAATCACCAGGTTTGTGTTGTTGCACCTCTTCATTGTTTTCTAATAAAACTCTAAAACTCTGACACTGAGTGAGCCAATGTAATTTTAAATCGATTTTAATAACACTACACCAGGCTCCATGGGAACTGCATGCTGGAACTTTGTGTGCCATCTGGAGTAGGTGTGTATGTATTCTCTTACTCACTCCTTTTTTTTTTTTTTTTTTATCTTTTGAGTCATATTTGGTTGAGCATACATAATCAAGTGCGTGAGAGAGACTTATTATTCAGCGAGTGGTCCTAACATCTGACGGTCTGGCCTTTGCAGACACTAGTCTGTTGTGGTTTAACGTCACATACTCCAGTGGGTTTTTTTCCCTTTGTCATTCTCCTCCCTGTGTGCTGAAAAACCAAGTGATGACTGACATGTCAAAACAAGGCCTACACAGTATTGAATAGTAGTGTGTTTGGGTATAATTTGTTCCTCTATAAAAGGCTCCACTGACCATTTTGGTTGAGGAGAGTTCTGCTTTTTATCATATTAAATGTTCCTAAAGATAGTTGTTATGTGACAAATATCCCCTACGTATCCTGTTAAATTTTGCACCGTTTTGTGTGGTGTGTGTGTGTGATTGGTTTGTTGTGTGGTGTATTATTTTAATTCTATATATATTGCATTTACAAAAATCTCTTTGAAAAAACGATATTTTCTTAATTATTAATAATTTACATAAATCAAATACATAAGTAAACATAACATTACATAAATAAAATAAATACATAAATCTGAATCTGTTGACTTTGGGCATTTAATTGAACTCTTGATTCTGCCAGGTTTTACATTTTAAAGTAATTTTGCTGTCAGCTAACACATTTTATACTGTACATCAGTGTTACTCATTGCGCTCCTCGCCAAGCTTTACTTTGTGGCGCACATGGCAGTAAATAATACAATGATATCATGCCGTCAATATAGATATTGCATAAAAACATTTAAAACAAGCAGGGCTATAACATAACCCATTAAAAAAACTCACACCATGTCTACACCGGACGCAAGTGGCGCGATCCGACAAAAGACAATAGAACCCAGTGATGTTGTCTACACTGGATGCGGCACCAAGCGATGCGACACAATCCCCATCAGTAAACTGATGCCTCTGTACTGACACTGCGTTCAAATGATTTGCAACTGTCGCTTTGTCGCGTCAAGTGTAGACAGACTTTTAGCGCAGCAGGGCACGGCACGACAGCTGTCGCATCCAGTGTAGACACGGTCAGACAGTGTCTGCTCTATCACAAATAATTTATATATTTAAAAAAAATACCTAAAACAGTGGCATTACAAGATGGAAATGTAGACTAGAAAAGATATTTACACTTGCACTGTCCTACGTCCTTGACACTGACTCACTGCGGAGTTGCCAGTGTATCTTAACGGGGGGTTTGGGGCTGTATAAGGAGAATGTGCACTTGGATGGTTAGATACACGATGGGCTAGTATAAAAAAATTAAATAACTTAAGGTCTTTCCAGCATTAAGGTAATCCTGCTTTTTTTTAAATCTTTAATGTAATAAGAAATTTAATTGCTCGGTACCATTGACTGGTAAATGATAAAGAATGATAGCCCCTTTTGTATTGCATTGGATTGCATATGACAGATTGATAAAAAGACATGATACTATTTATGACTGGATGTAACTCTTGATACTTCGCGGTAAAAGTGGCTCTCCGATTGACTTTGCCCTATCAGTGCGGCTCCCATGAAAAAAATAGTGAAGACCACTGCTGTACATTATGATTTTGTGACGTTTGAGTTCATTTAAGCACCACGGTTGACACATTGATTTATAGCTTTTAGTGTTTTTATATTTTTAGAAAAATCTCAATTTAAAAAATATTTTAATATTGACCATTCATCGGCTATCAACTGTAACATGAAATTAACTAGCCTATCACCTTATCAGTATCTGTAAGAATTTTAATAACCGCTCGTGTTCTGACACTATTTAAATCTATGAAAATTACCTTCCTGCTTTTTTATGTAACATATGAAGTAGTCAATGTGACATCAGTATTTTTCATGAGTGCTGTTTTAAATGCCAAAAGAGTATGGCACTAATCTTTACTGTAATTTGCCATGTTTAGTATGGGGTATGAAAGAGTTACTTGTATTTTTCAGTAAGGGTGATGTTTGCAGACATTCTGACCATAATATAATTAAAATAACATGGCAAGATTAAACCGTGACTGACAGAATCAGAAAAACTATTTAAAATTTGGAAACTGGGGTCATTATATTGTCCCATGCCAGTGATTTCATATGGATCATTTATAGGTACCCAGCCATCCCAAAACACAAGTTATCATACTTCAACCGCAGCTTTGCCTTTTTTCCCTCCCTTTCATGTTTCTTCAGATCTGCATTGCATTAATGTTCTCCAGCCATGCTGTATCCTCTGTCCTGCATCTCGTTTCGATGTGGGTATGTACGTTTTAGATGTCACTATGGCGTCCTAAATCAATGACCGATTTTGACATCCATAAAGAAATCCCCTGACATTTATTGGCATATACCAAGTCTAGTCTCTTGTAGGGAATAGATTGATCCCAGGATCTTTCAGCTGGCTCACGGCTCAGAGGATACAGTAATGTGTTTTTACAAGGGAAAATCTGTCTTTTTCATGGCTTTCCAATGCTGCCACAGAAATAGTCATAGAAATAGAAGTAAGCCCTGTTCCAAACTCTAGTGATCCGTTTACAGATGCCATTCCAAGGCAGCATTGAAACTGAATTGGTGTGACTGATTTGAAATGTTCTTTATAGGTAGCATCTCAAATACACCTTCGCAGGGCACTACAAATGAAGGAAAACCATGTCAGTCATGTTGTAGCAATGTAGGCATTCATTGAACTTGTCTCAGTGCATTCTGGGATTGCCCTCAGATGACCTATTTTGGGATTGCCTGTTCTCCTGGGAGTGCGGATGATACTTAATTGTATTCTCCTTTTTTCAACAACGACAATTTGGTTTTCTCGATGAAGGTGTCGCATTAACAGAAGTTTATGATGAGCGGCCTACACCTTATGGAGGGCCTTAATACGTCTAGCGCAGGGGTGTTCAGACCTGTTCCTGGAGGGCCACTGTCAACTAACTAGGTTTTGGAATAGAGTTGCAGACTTTGCTAACTTTTTACACTACAGTTCAAAAGTTTGGAACCAGATTTATTTTTAACGAAAAATGATACTACAGCAAAGGGAGCCATTAAATTGATCAAAAGTGACGAAGACAGTTATAATGTTACAAAGTTTCGTTTCAAAGAATGATTATTTTAAAAGTGTTCATCAAAGTTAATTCTTAAATGTAAACCAATGATGTCCACACAAACTATAAAGCAGCACAACAGTTTTCACATTCTAAGAATAAGACAACACGCGCAGACATGTGACACTGAAACCTGGAGTAATGCCTGCTGAAAATTCAGATTTGCATCACTGGAATAAATAAAAATTAAAAATATATTAAAATATGAAAGTTATTTTCAATTGTAATTATATTTCATAAAATCACTGTTTTTACTGCATTTTTGATACATAACGCCACCCAGCCGTTGTGACAATAAGAGACTTCTTTCAAAAACATTTAAAAGTATTACCGACCCCAAACTCTTTTGACTGGTATTACATTTCTTAAAAATGTCTTAATATTGGTGTCAGCTAAGATGCACAAGTATTTTGGTGCTTTTTTTCCCTCCATGAGTATGTGGATAATGTCATCAAAGTGTTACTTTAGTGGTTTATTACTGCTGGAGTTAGTAACTTGTTTTCCCTTTATTGGTAATTGTTTTCCGGAGCTAGGATTGATATAATCCTCTTTGAAAGTCCATACTTCAGGCATTCTTTCGGCCTCTATCGACGCAAATGAGAACCATGTGTGCATTTCCTTAAATATGCAGCAGACTGCAATTTAAAACGACCCTCCAAAACCATAAAAGTTAATGTTTTTGTGTTTTAGTAGGCTTGGATAAACTAATTAAGTGCTGTCTGCGAGACGGTTTTGGTGTGGAGATGCAGCATCGGTTCTCAGGAAGTTGCAAAGAGAAAGAGTATGTATGGTTCACAGCTCTTTCAGAAAGACTTCTCCTAAACTCTCTACTCCACTGGAGCAGGGTGGTGCTGCTTTGGTGAACAGTTTTTCCCCTACAGCGTTTAAGCCTGGAGGTCAGCGATGGCCCATACTGCAGCTTGTTGATTTGCTGACACACGGCGCTGGTTAATGGTGCGGCCCACGATCCTTCTGCACCAGCTTCTCTGGCTCCTCTGAAAATAAAGATCAACTTTCCACTGCTCCCGCTCGCTCCATTTGTGTTTTTCCATCAACCGTAGTAACTTTCGGAAAAGGTGCTTATCTAGAGCTTTGAAAAACAGTTTAGTTGCTGACTTTACCACTCCGTTCTCGCTCATGGTCTGATGGATAGCATCCCAGTACCCCTACAGTTTCCCTGTACGGGCCTTTTTTAACAGCGCTCCCCTAAAAGTCTCGCTGACGGCGAGGAAGCATTATGTGGGGCTCCTTTGACCAAACCTAAAATGGAGGTTGAGTTTATAGATGCCAAGCAATTTTAATGCATCAGAAGTTACTGCATATGCCATTTATTTGTAAGACCTATCCTGGAAATGGTTTGTTCTGTGCTGTGGCATGAAATGGAAAGGTCTGTGCATAAATGTTTATGAATGGCAATATATGGCTGCTTCCATTTCAACAAACTTAAGTGCTATAAGACAGCCTTTTCTCACAACAAAGACAAGCGGAATTTGAAGTTAGTACTAACCAAAGTCAATGTTGGCCAGATTGTTAAAGAGAGGTGTGGTATTACGTTCATATCTAGTGATTGGATTTTCAATTGGACCCATGAAAGCAGTCAATAAAACTGGCAAAACTGTCTGCTTGACAACACTGCACAACTAAAACATAATTTTGAGAGCACTTTCCATGAGGGAATTGTGACTTTCAGTGGCTTAATAATTTCGGTGGCTGGCTGTTCTCGACGACAAAAAAAAAACCCTGTTCGCCCGAAAGCAGTCTTCGGTTTGGCTAAGTGGGACTTGTAATTAAAAGCCATTATTGCATTTTTAACACTTCATAAAGGGGAGCTTCAGTACCTTAGTCAGGATAGGAAGTTTTCTTTTTTTTTTTTTTTCTTTCATGAGCAATTATGCCATTTTTCTCATTATTTGATATGGTTCTTGAATGCTTCTTTATAATGGCAGAGGTGATGGACAGCAAAACGTGTGATGATTTGCCTTTTATTTCACAAATAAATATATGCTTTACTGTTCTGTCCTTTCGTATTCACCACCAACAACAGGCACTGGCTGTTCAACGGGAACTTTTCAGAGACCACAAATTAAACTTGCTACTTCCTGTTATGGGTGTAGTCCTGTATCTGGAGATTTAAATGTGTAAAACGCACTCAAAATCTTAGTGACATTTAAGGGAATGGTTCACACCAATGTACTTTTAGACACTTACATGTTGTTTCAAACCCACATTTTCTATTTCTTTCTTTCCAGAAACGCAAGGGTGAATTTTGAAGAATATTCTGTCTACTCTTATAATATAAGTAAATGAAGACAGGAGCTGCCAGATACACAAATCACAAAACCATGTCTTAAGAAAGCTTTAAATATTGTGCACAGCACACTGTATGAGCTATTTTTTATCACACTTTAATAGTGCTTTTTTGTCATTTTGTTGAGTGACAGCTCCAGTCCCCTTTCGCTTTCACTGTATTGAAAAAAGTAGCCTGGATATACTTCAGCAAAATCCTGCTCTGTCTCTAAAGTCAAAAAAAAATTGTCAAATGTTATTGCTTTTGGTGTTCCACTAAAGGGAATGTCATATGGGTTTGAAACTACATGAGGGTGAGTGAATCATCACACAGTTTTCATTTCTGGGTGAATTATTCCTTCAAGATCTTTTTCAGTTTAGTAAGGAACACAGTTTAGGTTTTTATTTGCAGACACAAGGATCCTTTTTTGCCCTATAGCACTGGTTCGTCTCGTTTTCATCAAGGCTCTCTTCTCAATTAGACTTCACCTATTGTTGTTTTAGTCTTAGAACGAAGTCACCCCAAACCCAAAATTGAAATAATTTTTAATAACAATAAACGGTATCTAAACAAACATGTATAAAGGTGAGATTGAAGAGAAATTGAAATGGATTTACTCCAAGTTTAGTGACGTAAAGCGGTTGGATACTGTTGCGTTGATGTCTTCAGTGGCGTCATTATGTGGTTCTGTAATGAGGCCAGGTTTGACGTTAAGCCTTTTCGGGTACTCAGCAGGGTTGTGGTTAGCACATTAGCTACCGCGGAGCATCACGTCTCATTGTTAAACACAGGGAAATTCTTTGGTGTATGTGCTAATTTGTTGTTCCATACATTGCATTGCATTATGTCACAAACTTAACACGTTTATTTATTTATTTTCTGACTAATCAGTCATTTCATTTTTTTATTTATTTTTTGATGAGTACATTCACCATAGGAAATCACCATGGGAATGCAATGCAATTTATTTGAACATTGAATTAATTCAGTGAGTATGGCTCATCTTGAATATTATGCCACGGTAGACATGAAAGCAGTTGCTAAAGCATGGAAAATGTGATGTCAGCTCACTTGACAGTGCAACATGGATATTACTTCTCTGGAAAGGTTATTGCTCTGTCTGTTTTTGCCGTTACTAAACTTGAGATGTCAAATTCATTGCCTACCATGGGCTGTTTCTATAGTAACCATGGGTAGCCAGGTATGAATATTTATTTTTTTTGCTCCTCATCTTCTGTCAATGCCCTCTCTATCTTTTTTTCCCCGCAGGACATTTTTTCCCAAAATTTCTCTTTAATAATGCATGAGCTGAAGGAGACCTGTTATGTTTGGAGAGCTCAAGTTTGTTTTTCAGGCGTAATTGATACAGGCTAGAACTACTGCATTGGTCCGCAAAATGTTGAACTGTGTTGCTTTTCTTTGGGCCATGTCCATGACTTTTGTTTTGTTTGTTATTTTTTTTTTTTTTTTTTTTTTTTTTTTTTTTTTTTTTCCCCCCCCCCCCCTTTTTTTTTTTTTGTTTTTTTTTTTTTTTTTTTTTTTTTTGTATTTTTTTGTGTTTTTTTTTTCTTTTTCTTTTGTTTTTTTTTTTTTTTTTTGTAGTTTCTTTTTTTCCTTTTTTTTGTTTTTTTTCTCTTGTTCCTTTTTTTCCCCCCTCTTACTTTTTTTTTTCTTTTTTTTTTTTTTTTTTATCTTTTCTCCCCTTTTGTTTTGTGATTCTCCTTTTCTTTTTTCTCTGCCTTCCCCCTTTCTTGGTTCCCTTTTTTTTTTCTTTTTTGCTTTCGGCTATCTACTTCTGTCACCTACCTATCGCCTTCCCCCTTTTGTTTACCGTCGTACTCAACCTTCAAATCAAAAAGTGTCATTAGAAGAAGCTCAAGTCTATGGGACTAAAGTGCACAGTAGAAGCACTATCAACTCTCATGTCGACAGGCACGCATGTGGGAAACAGCTGAACCGGGATGTCATAAGTCCACCTTGAATCGTCGGGACCCGTTCCGAAATCAAGCTGGCTCTTTACGCATGTAGCACGTTTTGTGAGCAAACGAATGCATTGCCGTAGACCTATCAGGCAAGCCCAGCCATTTTGACCACCTAATGCTTTCAGCCGATGATGACAAATAGGAGATCTGAGACATGATGTATGAAGGTACTGTGCCAGAGTGGCACACCTCGTTCTTTTGGCCAGTCTATCAGTTGAAAATGCTGAAAGTTAAAACTTGCAGTGCAACTCTCGGAGCAAGGCCCGGGGGAACAAAGAGGAAAAAAGAAGAAACTGCATGTATATGTATTTTATCGAAGTCTGTGCGGACTGGAGGGGGAAAAATGCTTTAACGGAGTATGCCTTAGAATTCATGGGCTGGGCAACCCATGCTTGCTGCCACCTGGAATGGGGTGTAGCGAAAAGGCACGTACTTAATGTACGAGTGGTCACTAAAGCGCATGGAACGGGATATGCTGGGGGACTATTGGACTATTTGTGGACGTCTAATGGTACAATTCGAAATGTGTTTGGAAGGTTGGTGGAATTTCCAAGCACAGGCATGTGCAATGTGCATTGAGACGTGATGGTGATTTCATCAATCACCACGGGCTGAGAAGTAGACGGGCAGCTTATTCCGCGCAAATGCAGACTCAAAAAAGTTAGAGAATTAGCGGAAAAGAGAACATTATGAGTTAGATCAGAAAATGAACGATCTATGGATATGTATTAGGATAGGAGAATTATGGCAGATATTCGAAAATGAGTGTGTTTAATAAAGTCCTAGTAGAAGAGACCATGAAAATTGTTGTAGTTGTTTGAGGATGGATTTTGGTTATGATATGAAGGTGTTGTGCATCTCAATAAATTAGAATGTGGTGTTAAAGTTCATTTATTTCAGTAATTCAAATTGTGAAACTCGTGTATTCAATTCAATGCACACAGACTGAAGTGTTTAAGTCTTTGGTTCTTTTAATTAATGATTTTGGCTCACATTTAACAAAAAAACACCAAGTCACTATCTCAACAAATTAGAATACTTCCTAAGACCAATAAAAAAAAACATTTTTAGTGAAATGTTGGCCTTCTGGAAAGTATGTTTATTACTGTACATGTACTCAATACTTGGAAAGGGCTCCTTTTGCTTTAATTACTGACTCAATTCGGCATGGCATGGAGGTGAACAGTTTGTGGCACTGCTGAGGTGGTATGGAAGCAAAGCGAATTCTTTGCACCAGGGCTTCAGCTCTCTGCATTTGTGTGCTGTCTCTTGTTTATCTTTTTCCTCTTGACAATACCCCATAGATTTTCTGTGGGGTTCAGGTCTGGTGAGTTTTCTTGCCAGTCAAGCACACCAACACCATGCCCATTTAACCAACTTTTGGTGCTTTTGGCAGTGTGGGCAGGTGTCAAATCCTGCTGGAAAATTAAATCAGAATCTTCAAAAAGCTGGTCAGCAGAAGGAATCAGAAGGTTCCCACAAGAGATGAGATGTTGTGCTTACATACTGGTAACGGGTGCACACGACCTAGTGACTTGGTTTCAAATCGATTCAGTACCAGAGAACACCTATCCAAGGGACCACACTCCAACACCAGCAGATGACATTGCACCCTAAATCATCACAGACTGTAGAAACTTAACGCTGGACTTCAACCAACTTGGGCTATGAGCTTCTCCACCTTCCTCCAGACTCTAGGACCTTGAAATGAAATACAAAACTTGCTCTCATCAGAAAAGAGGACTTTGGACCACTGGGCAACAGTCCAGTTTTTCTTCTCCTTAGCCCAGGTAAGACGACTCGGACATTGTCTGTGGTTCAGGAGTGTCTTAAAAAGAGGAATACAACAACTGTAGCCAAATACCTTGACAAGTCTATGTGTGGTGGCTCTTGATGCCTTGAAACCAGCCTCAGTATCAAGATTGCCATTAGGGTGAAGTCACAAGCTCATAAAAGTGTCGCGTTGATATCGGAGTTTTTGCTAACTGATGACAACTCCCATATAGGCTGACACAGGTTCTCCCGGACGGTGGGGTTGTGCATCCTTTTTCTAATCCAAAAAGCTTTTTCATTCATCTCAACTTGTTGCTGTTAAACATGCTTGGATTACAGCAACTCTGTGAACAGACCAGCCTTCTCTGGCAATGAATGTTGTGGATTACCGCATCCTGGAACGAGGCTCCTGCCTCAATGATGGGCATTCTGGACAAAATCTGTTACAGATCAGCTTTCCCCAGACCACATATGAGATGTAGGCTAGGTGCAGAACAAACATGAGGAGACAACTTTTGAGGTCCTGGAACCATTTGCAAGGTTGTTTTGACAGTTGAATATAGCTGATGGCGCCCGACGAGGGATCGTCGACCAAATTAACAGGGCTATCCCTATCGATTCGTCCCGACCGCTTCGCGCGCAGGATGGGAGCGATGGCCCGGGACCAGAATCCGTGGTGGAGCCACAGAAGTATGCGATGAGGGTTTTTGTTAGGACTGGGTAGGATACAACCAGTCCGTGACAGAACATGTGTAAAGAGACAGGAGACCAAGGAGCGTTAGAAAGTCTAGCAACTGCCATGCATCTGTGTGAAATTGAATTTATTTCAAGATGAACATGAGTTTCACCCCCCCCCCACGCCCACGACCGCAAGTTGAGCGGTTGAATATATCATGAAATAATTACAACTTTTCCACGCGACAATTCCTAATTTAGTGAGATGAACCCTGTATGGATGAACTTACGGTAAAACATGCTGTATCAACAGGTTTGTGGTACGGTAAGATTAAGGGCTAGAAAAACAGGATTGATACTTTTATTCAGCAAGGAAGTGTTAAATTGATAAAGTGACAGTAAAAACAGACATTGTAAGCTGATGAAAAAAATTCAATATTTTAAAAATAAATGCTGTTCTTTTTGAACTTTCAATTAACAGAACTAGGAAACAAATGTTCACATGTTCCATACAAAATGAAGCAGCACAACGTTTCATAGATTGATAATCGACTAAACGTTTCTTCCGCAACCAGATCGCCATTATAGCATATTTCTGAAGCGAATATATAATGTAGACATTGAACGAATAGAGAGACGAGAGTATGATATGGGAAAGAATATTCTTTGTAAAATGACGTAACAAATTAATCTATGATGAAATGGTTTATTATATGTTATCCAACCCTTTAGAAAGTAAAGCCGGTACTCCCTTGTTTTGGTGGGATACATCTGCATACAGGGACACTAATACAAGTGTGTATACTTTTATGGCCCACCGGTTTGTGTTTGTTGTTTTTTTTTTTTACTAAATATATATAGAAAATAAATGCACTTTTGTAAAATTGTATTGGCACAACCTTTATTAAATGCTTTGGGGTATAAAATTTTTTTTGTTGCTGTCAACGGTGTCATCGAGTTTCTTTGAAACATCTCACTTTAGTCTTCTCCGTATTCATGCTCTCACACTTGCCCTTGTCCTTGTTTAGTTTGTAAGTGGTTGCTGGTCTTTAGGTCAGACTCATTACAAGATAAGGATGCGAATTAAAACGTTGTTTTCACGCCAGATATCCCGCTTCATTGTTGATTCTCATAGAAATCAACTCTTGTCATGAAATGCTTTAACCGTTTCATTCTTAACTTAAAAAAATTCTTAACTAGTGTTTGATTTGACTGCTTTACATTAAAAATTAAGTGAGTGTAGATAAGCTTTTTCATGAGTGGTGCTTGATTTGTACTAGTCTACTAGACTTAATGTGTATGCTTTCTGAAGTGTTATGATGATAGTTTTTATAATGTCAATTATATTATAACAGTTGCTGCATATACTATACTCTGCAGGTCTTAAAAAGTCTTAATTTGCCCTTCCACAAATTAAGGCCTAAAAAGATCTTAAATCAGAGCAGAAAGTCTTAAATTCATAAAGTTATACACTGTGGGCAGTGTAAATGTTGCATTGACCCACTTACAAAAAAGTATTTCATGTCCTACCTTAGTATTTGGTCTGTGTGTTCAATGCAAATATCTAAACATTCTTAAAGCTCCGTAAGTTTGTCGCCAGCTCTGTTTGAAAACCTGCAGTTGTAGCTGTCTGTGGAATTATCTTCCTTGCGTGGGTTGTGCTCCGGCATGGCTTCAGCGCGGATTAATCTAAGGAGTATGTGTGGCAGTCAGTCACCGCACCGATGTGGATATTTACTGTACTTCGCAATCACAGATTCTAGCTTACGTCTTGGAATATATGACCAAATAGAATTTTTCACCACATATTGCCATATTGAAACAAGTAACAAGTATGCACCTTGTTCTGACCAACTGATGGAAAAAAGCATTACAAGAAATATTCGTTGCTATATGGTGATTTAATCTAAAGATCGGATAGCTCATATCACATCAGACCGTGCAAATCATAATTATTGTTATACTTTATTCTCAAATTGTTAATGTTAACAACATCAGCATTACGTGACTGTGTGAATATAGTGTGTATAAGCGAGTAGATTTCAATTTCTGCAGTCTAATATAATTGTCATACCATTCGAATTTCATATTAAGAAATTATTTTAACCTAAAAAAGCAAATTATGCTCCCTTCGAAACTGGTTTTCTTTAAAAATACAAATATTTGTATTCCCAGGCTATCTGTAATCAGAAGCAAATTCATAACTGGAATATAATTTAATTTCATAAACACACAGTCCTCTCTGGATTACAATCCGCCATCAAAATAAATTTAATTATTCCAGCTGCTTTGAGAAAAGACTATAAATGATCCGCCACCTGCAGGATCCTCACATGCGATATAGCTATTAGCTGGCACAACTTCTTTATATTTACAGACGTGACATAATGACGCAGCAGCATGCTCGAATTTCCCACGAAAACCTACCCGTACCACTCAAATTAGAAAATATTATTATAAGCTAACCGTTGTGAATCATGAAGTAAGGCGATGGTTTTGAACACTGGCTGGTTATGTACTTGCTCAAATATTGATTTCGGATCGTTTTTAACCAAAAAAAGTTACGGACTGCAGCTTTAAATCAAGCTGCATTTACTTGTGAATTCTGTCTTTTTTTAGTCATAAAGTCATACTCAGACAAACAAATCTTATTTGACAAATTTTGCTTCTCAACTAAATGTATCTTAATTTAAGAATCTTTAGACATTTGCACTGGAAAACAATAGGATACTTAGGAACATCATTTTTTTTGCTGTGTGATCAGAAGGCAAAATACAATTTATCTTCATATTCTGGTGGTTGGGAGCAGAGGAATTTATTTTTGTTAAATAAGTTAAAAAGTAATAGATATTGTTTAGAAGCTGTGTTTTCAAATTTTGAAGTGTGTTGCTCATTGTCTTTTCCCTAGACATTTAGATTTAGAGAAGACATTGACATATTGTGTTGCCTTCAATTTGGTACTTAAACTTTCTTGTCTTGGTCTAAAAAGGTCTTAAAAGTCTTCAATTTACCTTCATAAAACCTGTAAAAACCCTGTTTTTGTATTAGTATTTCTTCATGTTTATTCTCATCCTTTGTCAATGCTGTCAGTATAGATTTTGGAAGATGACAGAAAAATATCCGGATAGCGGCTGGTGAATTGGTCTGGCTGATTGTATTAAATCTTTATGGATGAATTGGACGGATGCATGACAGTGATGCACATCCATAGAGACTGATTTCAGTTTTAGAGACTAATTGCTCCATTTGCTGTTAGTCAGATGGATTGTTCCCTTGATTTGTAATTGCTCTTGAAATGATCACATATTTAGCCTGCCCATTGCTAGCACATTTCCCACAGTAAACATCTGTGTTTCCTTTACCAGCTCTAGCTTATCTACAACTTGCTGTTTCCATTGTATTATTGTACCTTCTATAGTTAAAGTTTCAACTACTGAACGTGTGCTTGCCTCCATTAAAGAGAAGATAGCAAGGAACGTTAATGGTAGTTGGAAGGCGATGCAAGGTGGAGGCTAATTTTAGATAATGGCTCTAATTTGTGTGGGAAACTGCTGGTCAGTGCCGTGCCATCTGGTCAAACCTCTAAACGATGGGTCAGACACTGAGGTCAGATTATTATGTCAAGTTAATGCGCTTTACATGCCATTATTATGTGGTTATTGCATGCTAGCATTACCTCAGCGTCTTGGCTAATGCTCATGTAAATATCTTAAATACAAGATTTACAACATTCCTTTTAATTACAGGTCATAGTCTTTGATCATAGTTGCTAGATCTCAAGCTTGGATAGCCTGTTTCTCATAAGCAGTCAATTAAAAAAGAGAGACACTTCTCAATAAAAACTTTATTTTATTTTTTATTTTTATCTTATTTAATTTAATTTTAATCGGGTTTTATTTTTATTACATTTTTTCCCTCATTTTATTTCTTTTTATTTTATCTTATTTAATTTTCAATTGTTTAATCATGTTCTATTTTTCTTGTTTTCCTTTTCTCTTCTAGTTTTTTATTCTTTTTTACACCTATTATGTCTTATTTTGTTGTTTTATCTTATCTTTTTTATCTTATTTTATTTGAAAAAAAAATGCAATAATCATGAATAAATACTGAAGGTTATAAAAAATTAAATGTGAGTGATACTTGATTATTTTTTTATAATCTAAAAAATAGTCAAATTAAATCCTGAAGGTTATTCAAATCGTAGATAGTTAAGTCAATCATTTGGTGCTTTTCCACTGCATGGTACGGTACGGTACGGTTCGGTTCACTTTTGGGGGGTTTTCCACTGGGTTACAGTACCTGGTACCTGGTACTTTTCTTAGTACCACCACGGTTGGGGTTCCAAGCGTACCGTACAGTTACCAAAACGTGACATGTAAACTCTGCAGATCACGGATTGGCCGGAAAGAATCGTCACTACCTGCGTCACTGAACTTGCGACACAAAAGAACCGCTAGATTTAAATCAGCACAGCCAGCGAAGATCGAACGCAACAGTTTTGAACGAACACACCTTTTTTTAAACAACAAAATAATGACTGTTTCGTGGTCTGTTGAGGAAGTACAGACGTTCCTCTCGTTGATAACAGAGGAGCGGCTCCAGCGAGAGCTTGATGGGGCGACGCGAAATGAAAATTTTTTAGGAGTCGGGGCAGTAGAGGCGGCGCAACTATAACAACATATGAATAATCCCACCCACTCTAAAGCAGCACTGAACTGCAGTGGAAACGCAAACAGAGCCGATATACGAATACCGAGACGTGCCGTCTTCGTTAGATGGATGCCATGATCGACGGCTGAGTCGTAAACACGCAGTGGCAAAAATAGCGCCATTAAATTAAGCTTTTTAGTCGTAAATATTGTTTTTTTTTGTTAATTTTTTTTTTATTAAATATTTCACACTGATTTTTTATAGCTTTATTTTTCTTACCAAAACCTTTGTAAGCTCTTTGTTGTGTTCAAAACTAGCTAATTTTCATGTTGGAATAATTTTATAAATAATAATTGGTCTGTTAGTGCTCACTACAAAACATGTGCCTCTAATGCTTTAAAGTAATGGGACACCAATCTGTAGCTCTTTCGTGCTAAGTCTTTTAAAAAAGCAAATCATGCAGGGTTGCATGCAAATGGTGGGGCACAACTAACTGTTATGTTTTTGGTAATTAAAGCTAATTACAAATATTTATTCTGATGTATTCTGCTCTGAAGAGTTGAGTTGGGATGTGTAGGTTGCTTCCAGACATAAGGAACATATTTTGCAAAGGCATGCCAACTGTTTAACCAGCACTGATATCATTTTCAGATGTGGATAAGTTTTAGTGTAGATATACGTTTTTTTTTCCTCTTCTCCATATGCCTTTCCTCTCGCATGTCTCCAGGCAGTTGAGATAGTTGTCTGATGGTGGTCTGATATGACAAGGCCTGCATATCTCCATCTGCGCTCCCTTGTGCCCTGGAGCCGCTGGTTTCAGGCCCGTCTGAGATTGATGCTCATCTTTTTAGGCCTCTCTTATCTTACACAATACACCCATACCCATCCTCAGTCTGTTTCCCTTTGTGACTAACACAGCTCTCAGAGCTCTGAATGTGTTTATTACCCATCCCTCTTTTGCTATCTCTCCTTGCGATCGATTCTTGTGTGATTTCTGTCATTATTGTTCTCGCGTTAACCGCGAAACTTGCCAGTCTCTCGCTAGCAGTTCAATAAATGTATCATCTCTTCTTCAGTCTGCCATCTCTTTGGATCTTTGCTTTTTTTAAGGTTTTTATTTTTAACCTTCTGTGTTTGAAGCTTTTAGTGTTTATTATGGTATTTACAGGGTCGCCCGTTGTCAAATTTGTTTGTCAAGGGCTTATTACCTCACTGGCTTTGTTTGGGTGGAGATGTTTGCATCAACATGCTGTAATCCGGCCTGTATACTGAGGACGTCATGGAAGAATAAATGTAGAGCTGTTGTCCTCGATCTTTCCCGACAGGGGTTCCTATTACATGTTACCACCCTTCGAATAAAGAATGGCTTTGTTACAGTGAGCCTTGTGAAAAATGTGTTTTGTACCTTTGAATTTAAAGCTTAAAAATGTAGTTCAGCTTTGGGTTGATCTGTATTTATTTTACTCCTGGTTAATTAACTGAAGGCTTCTTTAAACCTGTTGGTAAAATTAATGTTTCTGGTCTTTTGAATGAGCATGTGTCTTGCTCTACAGCTGTTTTGATGTCTGCTAGATCTTTGCCTTTCTATAGTCTGAATCTATAGCGTGACCGCATGAACTCTGGCTCACTCCAGACATTTAGCTTTCATCAAACGAGGAGAGAAATCGGTGCCTCTGGTCTTCTGGATGATCTTGTCATGTGTGATTGTGCAGTTGGTTGACAGGAGATTGACTCGTTCAGTGTTACGTGTACTTGAGGCTGTTGGACATGCACAGCTGTCTGTGTTTCTCTATCCGTCAATATTTTTTCCATCTGTATCATTAAGGTCATGCCTGGGTCCACAGCTGGGCTCCGTAACCATGATCTCCAATGGAGTCTCATTTGCTTTCATTTAAATTGTGTTACAGCATAGACTAGCAAATTGTGAGCAAACATAGAAATGAATTCATAATTAATATAAAAACTGAAGGAAAAGAAATGGTATGAGTAGGTGCCATGTTTGTGTAATACACACACACACACACACACACAAAGTTGAAATGTTTTACTTGCCAGCCTCTCTCTTTTTTAAAGAAATCTGTAGAATGTGGTGAGCTAAATGTAGCCTTGTGTTTTTCCCCTCAGGTATTTGGAGATTATTATCACTTCAGGCACCGCAGGGTGGCGAAGAGGTCTTTATCAGAGCACAGAGGAACACACATTCATCTGCACACAGAACCTCAGGTATGTGTGAAATGTAGAATCCAGATCCGCCTCAGAACAGATCTATATAATCTAATTTCATTTTCTCAATTTCTGCACAAAACAATCTTCTGTTGACACTATTCATCGTGCTTACTAATTCAACCATTTTATTTTAAGATTACATGATTACCTTTTTCGGACCAACATTTGGTTCGTTAACTAGCCAAGCACCCTCTGAGTGTCAGCTTATGCCCACGTTTACAATCCTATTACCCATTTTATAGCTTTATAAGTTTGTCTTTTTAAATTTAATTGTTAGTTTTAGTTGCTGGAAAATAAATGTCTGTATGCATGTATGTCACAAATTTTAATGAAAGGGTTGCAAAAATCGCAGACCTCATATTAGGGCTGGGCGATATGGCCAAAAAAAAAAGATCACGATAAAATTGTTCATATCAGTCGATATCGATAATTATCACGATAAATGTCAAATTTGTATTTCTTTCAAGTTTAAAGGCAGATTTTTGCTCAGTGTGAAAGCTAAAAAAAACAGACATCAGTGTAGGGTTTTAAATATTCTTTATGGTCAGAACACGTCAAAAAACCACCCCCCCCAACTTCAACGTTTTTGCTCTTTACACTTTCCCAGTCATTTTTCCTTAACAAAATAAATATCTTAATAGATACAAATATTTGCTTAGTTCTGCACGTTCTAATGAGTAATATGGTTCAAACACAAGATATACAGTTGGTTGCACGTAATAATACATAGTATACAGTCGAAACACAGAAGGGTTGGAACTGTTCTTGTAAGCAATACGAACATTATAGCTTAATGCGCGGATGCCGATGTAGAATGTTGTCCTGGTTGCATGATATCAAAAGAGCAGGTACAATCTGTAGGATATTGTGTAGCAACCTCATTGTTATATGGGGTGATAAGGTGAATCTATCTGCTGTTGTTGTTTTTAATAAGAATTTTGTTACCGTTTAAACATCTGGTCTTCCAGTCGTTTAGCCATACATTTAGATCATGATAATCACAGTTAAAACCACAAATATAGCACCTCAATACCATGGTAAAAATGTAATATGGTTTTTAGGTAAAAACAGTAGCTCTATATAACGCTATAACTTAATCACAAAAAACATACTGTAATTATATTCCATTTCTCCTCCTTCTTTAATACATTCTTAACACTGTGACATGATATATATGTATAAATTCGACACTAAATACCCACATTTCGGACCAATACCATGTGCAGTTAGTGCTAGACAGTATATCTCTATGGTCAAATGATGGCAATTTGTAGATTAAAAAGTCTTCTAACTGTATCGTTGCATCCGTGTTTTCCTGTTTTCCGCATCCTGTTTCATATGCGTTTTCATTTGTGTTCTTCGCGATCAGCGCTCACATGGATCTCACAGCACCGTTTGATCGAGACTCATCAGCGAGTAACGCATCTGCTTAGTTGAAGATCATTTTTTTTTTTCGTGCGCCATTTAACTTGATGCCGAGCGGATAAGCGCGTCGAGGGAACGCACTTGTAAAATTTGCGTCTTTCGTTCGCCTTTGCTCATAACAATAGTGTGAAAATGTATCGACCTATTGTTATCGTTTATCGAGAAAATGTATATCGCGCAATAATTATCATTTTCTATTTATCGCACAGCCCTACCTCATATAAAATAAATAGAAAACGAAACATTCATTTAATATTTCGTTTGACTTCAATCAGGTTGATAATCAACATTTTATGAACGTTATGAACAATTTTTTTATGAAGGTTGTACACATCCTTCAGTGATCTTGTAAGAGTGTCAGCTCCTAATTTGAACCTTATTCATGGAAAGTGCCTTGAAGCAAGTGAAGTTTGTTAAAGCAAGCAAGTTATTTGCCTTGTGCTGATTTATGACACTTTTTTTGGGGTTATATGACTGTTTTTTGCAATATACCTCTTTTTTTCAACTTCAGCTAAAAGGATACCGCATGACTTTGGACATTCGTTGATGCAACTTTTTCTGAGATTTTAGCAGAGGTGTTTGTGTTGCACATCATAGAAGATAATGCTTCCGTTAATTTTAATTGTTGGAGAAAACTGGTTAATTTGAGCTTTTTTGCACTATTTTCGTCTTCCCGGGTGCAACCAATCAAAAGGCTTATATAAACGCCCCTAAATAAGCCTTAATAGTTATTAGACGTGCAACAGCACGTTCATATATGGTTTCGTTGCAGAGTGCAAATGACTGTGCGTTTATTAGTGTTTTTAACTCAATGCAGTTGAAATGAAACTGTGAAACAAACCGAAGCTGTGTTGCCTGTCTCCACTCTTCCCCTTCCACTCTGCAGTGCACCACCCCCACTTTTGTAGCATTTTTCAAAATTGTGGTAGGAACTAACCGGTGCTGAAACAGGGGGTTTCATGCCCCTTTAAGTTTCTCTGGTTCTTCAAAGACCTCGTTTCTTCAGGGACTCCATCTAAAGACCCCATCGCTGTTGGGAACGTAACGAAGCACCAGGACCGGCGCACTCAATTTTCAAGTCGTTCATCTTTGTTTTCACACGACACTCTGCAGCACTCTCTCCTGTGTCTTTTTTTCCTTCTGGTCTTCTAAAGGATTGAGGGCATTTGTCCAGAGATTGTTTCTAGAAACTTTGCTGGCTTATGTTCCGATGTTTGACTCGTCTCCTCTGAACGTTATTGTGTATCTTTAAGTTCTCATCCTCACACGCTGTTCTCGTGAAACGTATATATCAAAACTCCTCAGTTTCCTCCCCTGTGTACGTTGCTCTTAAGAACACCAAATAAAACTCTTCCGGTTTCTCTTGTCACAGGTTTGAAATACGAGCGTTTAAAGTTGCGTTTCTCACCGTGTCGACCTGACATCTGCATTCATTCACTACAGCCTAAGTATTTGTTGCTCACCGACTTCCCCGGTCCAGATGGTGAGTTCTGAGTGGCGTGAAACACAAACCCTGCAATTTTAATGCCAGAGGACTGCTAGAAACCCCCTTAATGGAAATCATCGACTGGACCTGTATGGCCCATTACTCACTTTCTAGAGGGGATTAAAAAGTCCATCTTGTAACATGGCTGCAACGCCACGCTCCACCAGTGCGAATGGCCTCCGGGAGCAGAGCGACTTCCCTCGAGATCGGAAAAACACTCCATTGTCCGGTGTTCAGTAGTGATGAGGTGTGTGAATAATGAACCTAGGTGGGTGCCAACACAATGGCGGAGAGTCATCGCACAGAGCCCGGTTTGACTCATTTGTCCATCTCATATGCTTTTCCAGAAAGTTGCTTTTGTTCGTGAGTGCAAAATGATTAGTCCTTGAGTTACAATGGTGCTAGATGTCCTCTTACATTTCATGCATTGGATGCATTGTCAAAGACATCAGTCTTTTGGGAATTGCATCAGATATGCTGGAGGCTTTTTTTTTTTTTACTTCTAAGTATAGACTGGAAGTCATAGTAGCCATTTTTTATTGTTGTACACCTTTGCCATCTGTCAGGTATCATTTCAAAGTCACATGCTGCATATTTGAAACAAAACAAAAACAAACCCTGTAGTTTGTCACTATTTCTTAGTCTGTGCATATTTAAATATTTAATTTTTTTACTTTTACTATACATTTGCTACTGCGACCTTGCTTCGCATTTTTGTATTTCTCATTTGTCAGTTGCTTTTCATAAAACTATAGATGATTTTGTCATTGTGCCTGTTAATACCCACTCGCCAAGTGAACCAACACCCTTTGATTCACCCTTTCATGAAGGCAAATAGAAAATCAGGAAATATTGAATTGTGAGCTGTAGAACTGTCCAATTAAAAATCCATCTGCGTATTTAAGATAAAAATGCAAATAAGAATGCAAAAACTGTGCATTCAAATTTAAAATGTGTAGCAAGCACTAGCAACCATTTTTATTAAAACATACTGTTGATAAAAGGACAGTTCTAGTATTTCAAATAATCCAATAATAGTCCATATTGTAATTGCACCACTTGCTGAACACCAGTAAACTGAAGTGCTTTACTAGCAGTTTAATTCATTCCTCCAAACATATCCTGTACCCTTAAGAAGTTAATTAGACAAATGCACAACATAAACATAATATTACAACTTGTTTCTGCATCATGAAACTAACTGTGCTCATGGAAAGTCACATTGTGAATGTGATCTTTTTTGTAACAACACACTGAAATTTTACCATTTATCACTAAAGCATCAAATAAATCATTATTACAGTAGTGTGCACCATTGTAACATTTGTATTTCATGAGATCAGAGTTTCAAAACGAGCAGTTTTTGTTGATTTATGTTTGAATTAATATATAAAATGTGTGGATATTTGGTTTATTTTGTAATGCCCATCAACTAAAATATTCAGTGTAATATAACTATAACGTTCCATGCTACTTGGGTCAAAATAAAGACAAACTAGGACTAAATGACGGTGTGAATATTAACACTGGACCTGGCCTGAGGATTTGATTTTATAATTTTAGTCATTTTAGTTTAAAAATAAATGCACTTTAACAGCCATATTTGTTCTGAGGTAACCAATATAACTCAGTCACTCAGTCATTTTTTTTGCACCATCTTGTGGACTTCTCATTCAAAATCTGGTGTTCAATTGTGTTTTAATCTAACTGAAATGTCCTTTTTTTTAATTTGGACATAATTAAAATATTTCAGTGAAAAATTCAAATTTAGTTTCTCAGCCCTATATTGATGGCCCTCGTGGGATTCCTTTGCAGTTGTGGTCGCTTCATATTTCTACTCATTTAGATGAAAAGATTGACCTCTGTTTAACTTTGCAGGATCATCAATGGTCACTATCGCTCAGATGGCTGCAGAAGGTTGACTCTCATTTAAAATGATTGACTTCTGGTCATTTTGATGATAGAAATGGCTATTACTGTGAAGGAAATCACTCCTAGTGAAATGAAGCCTGCAGTTGTGTGAAGATGTTGCCCCTTGCAAAGTGTGTCGGTCCTGTTGCCTGCACTCTCAGCGGGTCTCAGTGGCATTTCCCCTGACTGCCCTGCTCCGCTTCCTGTTGTTGAATTTTTTCGCTCTCCTCAGCTTCAGAAAGAGCAGCCTTTGAGCTGTGTTTTATCACGAACAATAGTGACTATTGGCAAATTTGGAATGCAAATTACTTTTATACTATGCAGTCTTCATGCATTCTTTTGCATTGATTTTTCTAATAAACAACATGTGTGCAAATTTCACATTATTCTGTATGTCTGTATATAAATGATATATACCAAGTAATTAATGTCGATGGCTAAATGTTTTCTGCAAATATGATTTAAGCAACTGACTTTATTATCTGCATTTCCAGAGTAGAAGTTAAGATATTCCAGATCAGTTCCATCCGGACTCCATTTATAGTCGAGATTTTATCAAAACTCTCTGTTCTGTATCACTCAGTCCGTCTTCATAGCTTCAGAAATCCATTTCCTATTTCTTAGTCCTTAGGCAGCGTTAATATTTTCTTTAAAACACATTTGGCTCAAGTCAAAACATCAGAGCTGTCATAGATGAAGCAACATCAGTCATAAGGTTATTCATTATGCGTTGCTTTGCCAACAGAGTACTGGCTCTAATTGAGCTTAATTTCAGATCAGGTCAATCTTTAAAAGTTAGAAGTGCTTATGTGTACTACTTTTTTAATTACCATATTACTCTTGCTAATTAATCAGCAGTGGGAAAAGTGATGTAATGTTTAGACAACATGTCTATCCCCAATAAGTTGCCAAGCAGATAGCCTCAGATCTTAATGTGACTTCCTATCCAGCACTTTTTTTCTTTTTAGTTTTTCATGCGTTTTCTTGAGTTCCAGTGATAACATCAGTGGGTTTTGAGCCTTATCTTGCATGTTCAAAAAGATCTTACCACAAAGAATCTTAAAAAAAACAAAACAATTCTACTTCAAAAGTTAATATCTGAAGCTGAACTTTTTTTATTTGAAATTTTATTTTGTTTCAACTTTTCAAAGATCATTTCATACCTAGCACAAATGGTGTGGTTTAAATGCCAAAGTTTTAAACTTGGGGTTAGGAGAGTGAATAAATACCCAAACCCAAGTATAAGCAAAATATACGGTAATGCTTAGCTAAAGTGTTGTGGGAAATATTTGATTTTGTCAATCAAGTCAAACAAAAAAACCTCTGACAACATGACCTAAACTTTGAACATCTGTCAGTACACAAAAGAATAGGTTGATTATTAACTAATTTATCCAAATAAAGCAGATATAGTGTATTGCTGTCAAGTATATGATGATTTGCTGGTAAATTTTGTCATGACAGCATGACCTTGAGGGACGTTGAGTGGTGGGTCAAATGCATATTGGTTGTTCTTCACGGCTGTGAACATCCCAACTGGCCCGTCATTCTTCTTCTGACCACTCACTTCACTTTCCTGTCACATGTATGTCCATTTCATCCACTAAAAGTCATTCTAGACAGTGAGCAGTGAGCTCTGGCATGAGCAGTGCTGAGCTGTCAATCACGTAATCTGCCACCGTCTGCGTTTTCTGCCCCGCTGCAACAGTCGCTGCCCTAGAGAAACCGCTTCCTGTCTTTCAACAGACCTCTCTGTCTTTGTGTTGAGTGGAGGAGGATTGTGAGGAGACCGAAAACAAGACCATGTGTGTCCTTCAGCAGCTTTCGTCAGCACATGAAATCAAAATCGACCATATTTACTATAATCTATTGTGTAAATTTCATCATTACTTGTTATTCTTTCGTCAAAATGTATTAACTTTCTTACATTTCTGCTTACATTACCAAGGCTTCATGGTCTGGGAAAAATTATATTAAGCAATAAAGTCAAATCCTGCCCTACATTCTAATTCAGTTTTCATATAATTAGTGAAACTGAATATTGTTTCACACAAATATGTCACGTTACAGAAGATAAATGCTTTTTGAATGGAGTTTCACATATTTTTACCCATGTTTAAATGCATCACACAGATTTGGGTCTGTTATTATTGCTGCTAATGATCCATTGATTTTCATTAAAAAATGACTCATTCTGGATCTGATGGAAAGCAAACCTTGGACACAATTACTTCTCATATGTCTCTGACTGTTTGTTTGTTTCTCAAGGTAATGTGGGCGGAACAGCAGGTGGTGAAACAAAGAAAGAAGAGGGATATTTACTATGAGCCGGCCGATCCGAAGTTTGCTCAGCAGTGGTACTTGGTGAGTAAATAGCTCATCTGTTTGTTTGTGCGCACATGTGTGTGTTCGCAAACTGTTTGTTCATTTGCAAGCACGATACCTCCCGCTCAGATCGGATGGTCTGGGTGGGCTGTTGTAATGTTCTGTTTGGATCCATAGGACTCTGTTCCTTTTGCCCCTATTAAATGGGACATTGTGTAACCGTGAACTTGTTGCCATTATGATCATCCGGCGGAGCTTAAAGTTTAATCAGCCGGTTGTGATTTGGCTCTTCGGAAACATTCCTGACTTTCTGGCCTTCATTCTCCATACATACCCTCTCCTGAGATGATAGTCCTTCTGTGTCACTATTTTAAAGTGGTCATATTCGTTTAAAATAATTTACTAATGACTGTTTATATGCACAATTTTATATGCAAATTCAGTTCACTGCAATATTAGATTTTGAATGTACTGTTTATGTATATTTAGTTTAAACTGCAGTTTAATAAATACACATTTGCATGAGAAATGAGCAGCATGTGGTGTCAACACTACCAAAATACCAATAAAATATGAAGCAAGCAATGCTGGGAAAGCAGTCTAAAGACGTGCATGATTACCTGTTTGTTACTTGAAAAGACAATGAGAAGAAGTGTCCCAATTCTGTCTTGCTTAAATATTAGCCACATTTTCCAATAACTAGAAATCTCTGGATGAGAGCATGTGCACAAACATCTCTCTCTTAAATATCTTTAAAGTATTTTTGAGTCTTAAATATAATCTGTTTGAAATATATGGTATTTATCTTTCTATTGTTATTCAACCTCTTTTAATTGGATATAAATTTCATTTGATTTCCCCATGTGGTGTTTACGAGGCTTTTTTTTTTTTTTACATATTGAGCTAACAGTCGGTTTAATGGATTCTTAGGCTGCATGTATTGTAGATAAAGTAGGCAAGTTTCTGTCTGACAAGGTTGGAAAACTATGATTCAAGATGATGGATGTAGAATGCTTAGGCCTATATATCAGCTCTGATACTCAAATATCGACTGTCAGGCTACAGACAATATTTTACAATTATTTGTCATTCCTTCCTCACAGTCTCCTGTTATATTGATACTTTTACTATTATTACGACCATTGAATTAACATGCACTTTTTAAAGACTTCATGATTACTTGAATGATGAATGAATTTATTTAATATATTTATAAAATGAAATAAAAATGTATTTATATTTATTGATTGAACTAGTTATTAAGAATCCCCCCCATCCCTCATATCTCTCATTTATGGCAATCTTGCAGAGTAATGTGAATCTTGTGTTAAGTCATTGCTCAGTCATTTTGCATTCAGCGGTGATTCACCACCTTTACTTTTTGTTCCAGCTAATGCCCCAGGAGACAAACTGCTTTTTCTCATAGTTTGGGAAATGTCAATGTCCTGACTGAGCTCCAATCTCTCACGCAGGGCTCCAGACAAAAAAATCATTTAAGGAGCCATTGGCTCCTATAAGAAAAACATTTTAGGTGCCAAATAATTTTTTTAGGTGCCACATAATAAACGTGTTTTATTTATTTTATTATTATTTTATATTTTTTTACATTTTAACTTTATCATACTGTCCATGTGCTTATGTCTAAGCTTTCTTGACTTTATGCGCATTTTAATCCATCCTTAGATTCCTGGGAACTAAGGTCACTTAAGTTGGAACTAAATGTCCTTTTTCCAAACTTTAAAAATAATACATTCACCAAGTAATTGTTTCTTAAAAAGAATCTGTACCAATAATGACCATAAGCTCTTGGCCACTGAGTGTAGTTTGCTCCTCCTCATGCCATCTGTAAATGTTGGTCATACTCTTAAAATTAAAGGTGCTTCATGATGCCATAGAATAACTTTTTTTGTCTAAATGGTTTCATAAAGAACCTTTAATATCTGAAGAACCTTTCTGTTTGACAAAATGTTCTTTGTGGTGAAAGAAGGTTCTTTAGATAATAAAAAGTTGAGAAAGAGATGGTCCTTTAAAGAACCTTTGACTGAATTATTCTTTGTGGAACCAAAAATGGTTCTTCTGTGGCATCACTTGAACCTTTTGAAGCACCTTTTTTTAAGGCCCATCTCATTCTACCCCTTAGCCCTTCCCTTTCCGAAGGTTTAGTGGTGTCTCAATTCTCTTTTGGTTGGAGGGGAAGGGAAAAACGAAGATTTTTCGGGACCACGCTTCAAACGAAGGGGTATGAATTATCTCATCGTAACCACTTCAGGGCAACATGGCTGCCAAGGGGGGGTGGGGGGGCAAAAAGATAGGGGGGAAAAGGAAAGGGCGAACAAAAAGACATATATGTAAGCATTTTTGGCATTAATAAATTTTTTTTACGAAAAGTAATCATTTGTTTTATGTTGCATTCAATCGTGAGTTTATATTTAGGGTCATGTTACTCAAAGAAATGTTTGCAAAAACATTGAGGGGGGCTAGTCCCCCCCCAATTCCCCCCTTCCGCTGTGTGTGAGAGAGAGAGAGATTCTATAAAATAGAATTGGGATTGGGCCCAGAGTGTATGTCTTTCTCACTTTCAGTCTGTTTTTCTTAATTAGTAAAATGCATTTTTATAGTTGAATCATGTAGACAACAGGTTAAGTAAAAATATTGATATGCAATAGCACATAAATATAGCAAAATGCTCCTCTTTAGTTATTTTTCTAGCTGACTAATGAACTTATGGATGCCAAATGGTTATTCTGAGGTATTGCGTTACAATGTTTACAAGCTATACACGTTTTCAGCAGTTTGAAACCGTTCAGTAAGTTGTACTGTAGGCTGTCTTATAAAATAGCCTACCTTTTGATGTTAATTCATGTTCTTTATGTACTATAATAAGAGAAGGATTAAATGCATCCACTTGCCGCTTGAACTGAGGCGCGAAAACGATCGCGCCGGCCCCATTAAAGAGTGCCAAAACTGTATTTATTGTTTGAATTTCGTTATGAATTTGGAATCATTTTAAAGCTGGTACTTTGTTTATTAAAGCTTTCTGCGATTACTAGACGGCAAGTGCGCTTCAAATAATATGAAGTTCACGCATTAACAGAACACAACATAGACTAAGATCTTGATAAGAAGCAGCCATATTATTAATGATTCTAAACGAGAATTGTTAACGATATTGCCAATATCCACACAGCTGACAGCTTTACCTGCTGTAGTTTGTTGAAGTTGTGCACGAAATAGACACTTTTACTTGCACGTCTCCGTCATTTCGATCTCTCTCGCGCTGCACAACTAAGCTGCGTTTAGCAGGTGTGCGTCAGCGCTGCTGTGCTGCAGAGATGAGGACTGTTTGAGACTTTGATGAAACTTTGATGCCATCGTCTCAATTTCAATACGACTAACCAAAAGATTATCGTCAAAATAATCAGGAAAAAATGCATTACATGCAAATTTTTAAGTTATAACATGTAAATATATATAGTCGCCAGTCCAGTCCTCAGCAAAAACTAATTCATATTTTTGGTCGCAAATGTGACCATTTTAGTCGCAGTCTGGAGCCCTGCAACGCATTATTCCCCTCTTCGCAGCAGCGTTATCAATGAAGTTTAACAGTACAACGGATAGAAGCCACTCAATAACATTTCCGCAGAATGGAATGCAGAGAAAGTTTCACCGCAAATGCAACAGTCATCACCAGCAGCAATTTATCAACCTCACCACCATTATTACTGGACCTTTGAGGTGAGATTGCATCATTTTGCCTGATGTAGGCTTAAGAAATAAACTGTCAGTTCTCTTCGTTTGACTTGCAATCCCAGGATAAGCAGGAGAGTGTATCATTTTTGGGGTCATCAGACCTGACAGCATCTTACTGGCTTCAATTTCTCCCTGCGACCTCCCTGGGGAAGAGAGCAGTGACGCTGCTACCAAGAGGAAAGTCAAGGAGCCATGCAGCGAAATAAATTCAATTTTCTGCTCAGATAAACTCAGGTGGCCATGTTCATTTCGGCACTGGAGTGACATGCGTGTGGAGTGGGGAGAGGTCAGATCTCTGTGGTCTGACAGTGGGTGGGTGGACGGTCACCCTGACAGCGCTTCTCACTCGGCTGCTTGTCATTTCTCAAGACGTTTGTGTGTTTGTTTTTGTGTTAGTCATCTTATTGCTCACCAAGGCTCCAAAAATACAGTTTAAAAAATGGCAATATCGTGAAATATTATTACAATTTAAAATATTTGTAAGTATTTAACTATGCAATCATACTCCGTCTTAGTGTCCATAGCCTTTAAAATCATTTTAATATGCTGATTTGATGCTCAGGAAAAAATTATCAATGTTGATATCTCTTATTCTCACCCAGGTTGCATTTATTTGATCAAAAAATACAGTAAAAACTTTTTTTTCTCACAAAATATTAAGCAGCAAAAGCTGTTTTAAAAAAGATATGATGTGATAAAAAAGAAATAAGAAATCTTGAGCACTGCATGAGCATATTAGAATGATTTAATGTCAATGGCTGCTGTAAATTGACATCACAGGAATTAATTACCTTTTAAAAATATATTGTATTAAAATGGTTATTTTAAATTGTAATATTATTTCACAATATTATTGTTTTTACTGTGTTTTTGATCAAACAAATGCAGTTTTGTTCATTTAAGATACTATTTGATTAATTGAAGATACTAAAACTTTGAAAACATCTTAATTATGACTGGTAGTGTATATATATTTTTTATTTATTTAAAAAAATATTTTGGGACAATTCTGTTAAATTATTTATTTAAACGATTTTCCCTTTTTTTCACACACACCACACACAAACACACCACCACACACACACACACACACACACACACACAAAAAACCTATCATCAATGCAAAAACTGCTTTATATTTGTTATATTAGCTTAGGTGTGAAAATAACATAAAATTGTGTAACATAAAACCAATATAAACAGTTCAGTGGAAGCTCTACTATCAACATATCAAGAGGACAGAAGGCAAACCAGAAACTCCATACCTGGGGTTACAGTACAATATGTGACTCCTATAACCTAGACAGGAAATCGTGAAGGCATATACTAGAGTTTCAGCATCTTTCATGCCTAGAACAGGAGGCCATGCGGTATTGAGGTAATGGCAGACTGCAGCCTTGAATCAGAGAGCTGATGTGAGCTTCAAAAGTGAAAGATGATCCTCAAAACATGACCCTCAAACAAATGTTGATGTTCTGCATCAGCGGAGTAGTTAGCAGAAGGGAAGTGGCTTCTATGCTGATCTGTTCTTTCTCTTATTCTCCATTCAGTACAATGAAGATCGTCGTGACCTCAATGTGAAGGAAGCCTGGAAGCAGGGTTTCACTGGACAAGGCGTCGTCGTGTCCATATTGGATGATGGAATTGAAAAAAACCACCCAGATCTGATTCAGAACTATGTGAGTTTGAGTAAATGACTATTACCTTTGCCATAAAACCCAAAACAAAATAACTTCATTAAATGTTCCTTATATATATATTTGCAGGATCCAGATGCTAGCTATGATGTCAATGATGGCGACCCAGACCCTCAACCTCGATACACCCAACTCAATGATAACAGGTACTCTATGCATCATTTACTGTAATTTGCTTAATAGAATCAAACCTAGTTTAGGTCCCCTTAGCAAACCCAGTGATTTATGGGCCGTTGTAGCTCAAACTGTTGTTATTTGTTTTTCCCATCTTAGCCAGCACTGTATTTTGTGCCTAGACATGAAACTTCTGGCATAAAACCAGCTGAAGTATGAATACTTCTATACATTTACTGCTTTACTTAAAGGGGCCAAAGGTTTCCCCTGCGGAGTGGAGATGGGCGCAGGAATACACGGCCTGTAATATACTGTGATTAGTGCCGTTGCCGTAGTCCATTTGTGTTGGACAGGACTTTTGTGCTTTTACTAATGAGGTTTTTGCCTACCCAGTGAGCAAATGGTAGTGCTATCATTTTTAGATTCACGATCTGCAATTATGATTTTCGTTCATCTTTCATTTTTACAAATTTAATGGTGTTACACACAGTCACACTTGGCCAGATGCAGTTTACTATGTAAATGAGTTAATACCAATTTTCCAACAAAAATGCTGTAGATTATAAGAATTTACTCCGCAAAGATGCAAAAAATGCAACAAAAGAAGTGACTTGATATATATTATGGCACATTCATTGACCCATTCACACTGACTGCGATTGAAATGTACCGTAGCTGGTGTTCTTACTCGACTGCAGCTATTTTCTTTTCACGTATATCCTACAGTAGGGTCATATCTTCCAGCCGAAAGCATATTTTTACAGTAAATTAAATTCATTAATATGTAATACTCTAGTATGCAGGTTGTAGCAGTAGGCAGCAGCTTTCTCTGGCTGTTTTTTGTGTTGTGTGTTCTGCTGGGAAATTAGTTTCTCTGTGATTGATGTGTTGTGAATTTAGTTCTCTCCATGGATTTTGGTTTGTTGTCTTGGTAATGGCCACAACACTGACCATTTTTATGGCCTACTTCATATAAATCAACAAGGAATTAGGTTGAATTGTAAAGAAACAATGATGCTGTTGAGAGCGAGATACTTCAAAGCTATACTTCACCCAAAAATTACGATTCTGTCATTTTCATGTCATTCCAAAACTTTTTTTCCTGTAGAATACGATAAAGAATTTTAAAAGAATCTTCACATAGATGCAGTTAATAGTGACCTCAGGCTGTCAAGCTCCAAAAAACGCTATAAAATTACTCCATACAACTTGAGCGCTATATTCCAGGTCTTCTGTAGCCATATTAGAGCTTTGTGACAAACCAAAAATAACAAAATTATTCATTGATATTTTCACCTCCACTACAGCTCTCAACTTTTACTTTATTTTTTGTAATTGATGTCCAACTTGCACCATATTTTTTTATATATTATTATATTATTACATATATTTATACATATTATTTGAGAGCTGCAGCGGAAATTCAGGTAATGGCTGAATTAAGACTTAGACTATATATACCGTACAAGTTTCTGGTGTTTATCAAGACTGCATTTGTTTGACCCCAAACTTTTGATTATCACCCAAAGTTAAGATATATGGCTTTTTCATGCTTTCATAGTGTTTTTTTCATCCAGCCTGTGGTCACTATGAACTTGTGGTCTTTGTATTGAAAATATACTTTGTATATGATGATTGTTTAAACATGGTCTTTTTTGTGTTCCATAGAATAAATAACAGCATAAAATTTTGAGTGACATGAAGGTTAGCAAATGATGACAGAACGGTCATTTCTTTGTGTGAACTATACCTTTATACGCTCAGGTTTGTTCATCACCACCCTTCCAAACTGAATCAAACCCATCAACTTTTACAAAACAAGACAATTTTTTGGCTACCAATCACAGCTAAACTCTGTTGTCAAGTCACCTTTATTTATATAGTGCTTTATACAATACAGATTGTGTCAAAGCAGCTTTACAGTGTAAAACAGGAAAAATGTGTGCTGATAATGCAGGAGGACAATAGAAAACAGTCAGTTTATCAGTTAATGTTGGTTCATCGTTGATTCAGTGATGTCATCATCCAGTTCAGCTCTCTTGCAATAGTGTCTGTGCAGTCAAGTCAGTGTTGCCAGAAATTGTGTCCCCAAATAAGCAAGCCAAAGGCGACAGTGGCAAGGAACCAAATCTCCATCGGTGACAGAAATTGAGAAAATAGCCTTGGGAGAAACCAGGCTCAGTCAGTGGGCCAGTTCTCGTCTGGCCAGATGAACCAACATGATGGGGTTTAATTCCAGACTGCAACACGCGTCAGATTGAGCAGAGGACTTGTCTGGTTCTCGTGGTCTTGTGCCGATAGTCTGGTGGTCTTCACAGGGGATCAGTCTCTTGGTTTTGTCTAGTTGACCTGTTTCGCCTCTGACAATCAGGATGTAGAGGTCGGCTCTAGTTGCTGATCCACACTGGATTTGGGGGGGATACAGACTGGATCCTTGGTGACTACAGGATCATCTGATCTGGATACGACTGTATCTGGGTGCTACAGTGACCTCGGAATACGGAATAAACGATAATATTAGCGTAGATGCCATCTTTATGATGTAACAAGCCTCAGGTGTTATGGGAAGTGTTCCCGGTTCCGGTTGACCTCATTAATGCAGCCTAACAATCCTTTAACAGATTTATAGACCGATATAGAAAAGTGGTAATGTGTTATGTGTATGCCAGGTTAAAGAGATGGGTCTAGATTTAAACTGACAGAGTGTGTCTGCCTCCCGAACGATGTTAGGTAGGTTATTCCAGAGTTTTGGCACTAAATAGGAAAAGGATCTGCCGCCCGCAGTTGATTTTGATATTCTAGGTATATCAAATGGCCAGAATTTTGAGATTGCAGTGGACGTGAAGGACTATAATGCGATAAAAAAAAAGCTCGCTCAAGTACTAAGGAGCTAAACCATTCAGGGCTTTATAAGTAATTTGCAAGAATGTATATGATGTATACATTCTTGCTAATTATTTAAGAATGCATTAAAATGTATACAATGTTTAATAGGAAGGGAACCGGGCTAATATGGTCATACTTCCAGGTTCTAGTAAGAACTCTAGCTGCTGAATTTTGGACCAGCTGGAGTTTGTTTATTAGGCCCATAGAGCAACAACCCAATAAAGCATTACAATAATCTAACTAACACCTAATTAAACTTTCATGTGACCTTGGAGGTTTAGATATATTAGATAATTTAGATATATTTTTAAGATGGAAAATGCAGTTTTACAAATGCTAGAAATATGACTTTCAAAAGAAAGATTGCTATCAAATAGCACACAGAGGTTCCTAACTGATGATGAAGAATTGACAGCACAGCCATCATGTGTTAGACAGTGTTCTAAGTTATTATATGCAGAGTTTTTAGGTCATATAATTAACACCTCTGTTTTTTCAGAATATAGCAGTAAGAAATTATTCGTCATCCAGTTTCTACCCGTTTCTGTTATTTTTCAATGGTATGTTTTGCGTCATACCGCGAAGAAATATGGAGCTGAGTATCATCAGCATAACAGTGAAAGCTAACACCATGTTTCCTGATGATATTTCTCTAGGGTAGCATTTAAAGTGTGAAATGCAATGGTCCCAGTACTGAGCCTTGCGGTACTACATACTGCACTTGTGAACGATATAATACTTCTTCATTCACTACATTCGTCTACGAATTTCATTCATCTACGAATTGATGACGGTCAGATAAGAATTATTTGAACCATGCCAGTGCAATTCCAACAACAATTTTGGAATTGTTCCTCAGGGAATCTATAGTGTGTTATCTGATGCTATACTGTGGCTGATGGCTGCATGGTTATAATTTTATCTCTAATACTATCAATCTTGGAAGTAAAGAAGTTCAAGTTCACAATTTTCTATGAGACCTATGTTATTCTGTGGGCACCACTTAGACATCCAGCCATTGAGTGACGACAGTCTGCTATGTATCTCATCACCACGGTAAGCAGGGAGGGGATCAGATCATATTACGGTGTCTGATATCGTACTTGCAAGTTCACAAACCTCTTTAATGTTATGTTTAGTGATCTCTGGCTGGTGAAGTCGAACATCATTAGTGCCAACGTGAATACAATCTTACTGAATTTACGTTTAGAATTAGCCAGCACTTTTACATTTGCTAAGATGTCAGGCGTTCTGGCTCCCGGTAAACATTGGACTATGGTGGCTGGTGTCTCTATTTTCACGTTCCATACAATATAATCGCCAATAACTAGGGCACTTTCTTCAGCTTTCTCAGTGGGTGCGTGATTGGGAATGGGGAGTGGGAGAACGTGTTTAATGTTTTGATCAGAACGGAAGAGCAGTGTTTGTCCCGTGACTATGCCGCCTCACAGTCACCCTGCTGTGGGGGCTCTGCAACCGGAATCAAACAATAAACGGGACACTCTAAGCTAGTTACTATTCTCAATTAAAGTTTGGGTGCATGTCTTTAGTTCTGAAATCTTCTCTGTCAGCCTTACTGTTTCCCTGCATTTATCACATGTGAATTCCTTGCTGCTGACAGAGAAAACTACACTATACATGTGGCAAGCAGTGCAAGTGACAATAACAGG
Organism: Sinocyclocheilus anophthalmus; assembly: GCA_018155175.1. Taxonomy (NCBI): domain Eukaryota; kingdom Metazoa; phylum Chordata; class Actinopteri; order Cypriniformes; family Cyprinidae; genus Sinocyclocheilus; species Sinocyclocheilus anophthalmus. The sequence goes on along the minus strand of JADLZN010010816.1, from coordinate 12,189 downwards.
AGAAGCCATTACTCCAACAGAAAAACAGAGCTACACTGAGCTACACAGAGCTACAATCGCAAACCACTCAGCAGCACGGCAGAAAGTTATCATCTAATGAAGAGTTGAACTCTGGTCTGTCCTTATTTCACATTGGGATTTTCCTTATTCGTCCTTTTTTGGGGGGAGGGGGGATGGATATCAGCCAAAGAGCCGTTTTTATCTTGAGGCTAACCATGATTTGTGATGACAGGCAGAAAAGCGGATAGTTACGAGTGGGTATGAATCAAAGGTCTTGGGCTTAATGACTTGGCTTTGTAGTTTTTATAGGGGCTGTCCCGTGTTCCCCTAATGGAAGTACCCCACAGCGCCTGCCATGTTGGCATGACTCCTATAATGGGCACTAATGAAATTACTTCTTTGGCACTAGTTGAAATGTGATCAAGTTTGACTTTTAAAGCATTTCGTAAATGATTTTGAAACGCTAAAACACTTTCCTAGTCACTGTAAAGCATTAAAGATCAGTAAAAATATATATCTGATAATGCAAAGACAGCAGGAGATACATTAGTAGCAGTAGTTCAATAACTGTAGCAATTTTGCTCGTCCTACACGTTATTTAACTGCCATGTTTTCTTCCGACCCCTGCTGTGAAATTCCCCTTATTGAATCCGCAATTTTTTTTCTTCAGAAACCCATCTCTTTTTGTCGCCTTACTCCTCTCTATTCTAGCATGCTGCGCTCCAGATAGGTGTTTTACCGTTGCACTGATCTAGTTCTTGCATCTTTTACCACAGAACCTCAAAGCTGGTTTCAGGTTTGCAACAGTAGCAGGGAATGTTTAGTAACACTTTCAGTTCTCAAACACAATGTAACAAACCGATATGTTGTATACCAACCTAATGCATATACATAAACACAACCTATATGTGTTTATGTATATGCATTTGTACAATATAAAATCAATGCATTGTGTATCAGTGCATAGTGTATATATCATCAATTGTCATTTAAAATTGTTCTTTTTTTAGAAGCGACCACAACATATTTTGCAAGGCATCAAACCCCACACACCCCACACACCCCACACACACACACACACCACACACAACACACACACACACACACACAAGGAAAGGGAATCACCCCCCTTTAAAATAATCACATTTTTGTTGCTTTGCAGCCTGAAATGAACACGGACACAGTCCATCACGAGTTAACCGCTTTTTCTTGGATTGCAGCTTTTAGTCTGTTGGGATTTGTCTCTACTAATTTTGCACATCTAGACTTTGCAATATTTTGCCCACTCTTCTTTGCAGAACTGCTCGAGTTCAGTTCAATTTGATGGTGACTGTTTGTGGTCTGCAGTCTTCAAATCATTCCACAGATTTTCAATTTATTGTACAAAATTTTTTTTCAATTGATTTTATTTTATTTATTTTTTATTCAACCAGTTATAAGTAGCAAAATTAATTCAAAATGTACCATTAATCAATTCACACTTTGTTCTCTGAGCAAACAAATATGTAGATAAATATATATTTTAGGCTGCTATGTATTGCTTTATTTGTGCATAAAGTTTCTTGTGTTAATTTAGTATTTATATTTTCATATATTTTACATTTTGTATTAAACATTTGGGTGAACTTATGTCGTCTTAATCAAGCTGATTCAGAGCTAAACTATAAATTCTGATATATTTTTATGTTTTAGATATTTTTTGTCAAATATCTTTGAAAGGAGACAAATATTGACATCTACTGTATCTCCCAGCCCTACTGTTTGTATAGTATGCGCATTCTAGTGTGACTTTCTCAGTGATTTTCTGTAAAACATCCGTTTATCAGTGCTCCATCCATCTTTGGTTGTGTTATAAAGTGACTAAATAATGCATTACGCATTTTGAATTCTTAAGTGTGTTTCCACAGAAGTGGGGCAGGTTGAGTCAGTGTGGTGTTTTAGAAGAAACCCGAGCTGTGGCGAGAAGTGTTGAAGCCACATAAATGCCTTTCTCTTCATACTTTCATCTCTGAACAGTACGTTTTCCTAAAACGCAAATCAATCACATGGTGTTTTGTCTGCATTTTTTTTAAAAACAGATGTTTTTAGCATGATTAAATGTGTTCATTTTTTATCCTTTTTTTTTTTTAATCGGTTGCATTTATTTATTCAATCTTTCTCTCTAGATATCTGCATCAGCATTGTTTATTGAAAATATCGGTTGACTATGCCAAGCACCTTAATACATTAATCACTCTCATGTGCAGTTCTGTGTTGACTCTTGCCATGTTTTTAAACAAAAAATAAAAATATATTTTCTGCTGGCTTTGATTCGGTTACAGATTGTGATTATCAAGTCTTCCACGACACTTGAGAGTCCTCAGCAGTGAGTTATAGCAAAGATGAACGTGTATCAGAAATCATCTCTTTTATAGATCGCTGTCTTCAGCAGTGCATGGCTTTATGGGAGTTTGGCACGGCTTTAGAGATCCGTTCTCTCAGGGTGTAATCTGATCGAGATCAGCTTAAGACGTGTGCTGATAAAACATCAGAGGTTACCATAACACACAGTGTTGTTTGGCGTGTTAAAATTGCACATCTGGAAATGCCTTTTGTTCAGACAAAGGCAGGATGAAGTGTTCCCCCGTACAGAGTTCCCACAGTTAATGTGTTTGTACTAGCCAGTCAAGTGAGTTTTGCTTAGCAGCAGCTCAAAACGGGCCGTATATTTTCTTGTCCCGTCATTGTTAATTCATCAGGCACAATATGAGAGGGAAGACAGAAATATGTAGTGTTAAGTCAAGCAGAACAGCTCTGCTCTTCCATAAAATCATAACTCCAAGAGGCAAGTGAGCTTTCCGTTGAAGATTCTGCTTGACGGTCTCTAGACTTGCGCCTGGTTTGTCTCCCAAGCTTGAAACACTGAAGCGCTCCCCTGGATTTATTTTCCTGGGGCTCCAATAAGCCAGCTGGAATACTGCCTAATCCAATTTGAAGATGGTTATGAATACGTCTGTGTATTGAATGTATTAAACACTCAGCATGTGTAACATGGGTCTGCTAATTCAAGCAGAACAAGTGCTGATCTTTCAGCAGGAAACATTTATTAACATCTTAATGTTTACATTAAAGTTAATCTCGTATTAACATTGCATATCATGCTGTTTAAAATGAAGTGCTTATCTATGGCGAGGGTTGAAGCTAAGAATATGCCTCGTGTAGAATCTTTTGTTTAGTTTGTAAGGAATCCTTGTCAGTTGTCTGAATCAGTTCATAGTGAGATTTAGTCGTTTTACAAATTTAAATTTGTAGGTCGGAGACCAGATGCCGTTCAAGGCATTGCTCACCCAAAGTTGAAATTTGTTGAAAATGTACTCACCCCCAGACCATCCGAGATGTAGATGAGTTTGTTTCTTCATGTGAACAGATTTGGAGATATTTAGCATTACATCACTTGCTTACCAGTGTATCCTCTGCAGTGAATGGTTGCCGTCAGAATGAGAGTCCAAACAGCGGATAAAAACATCACAATAATCCACAACACTCCAGTCCATCAGTTAACATCTTGTTGAAGCCAAAAACCCGTTCTTGTAAGAAACAAATCCATCAAGGTGTTAACGATTGTAAATGGTGCTTGATCTGTGCACATTTCTCTTCTGATTCAGATGAGAAGACTTTTTCATGGGAGAAAGCAATATTATGGATAGAAGTGAAAAACGTCTTGATGTCATTTGTTTATTACAAACACACAGCTTTGCACTTCAGAAGGCTTTAGTTGATGGACTGGAGTCTTGTGGATTAATTGTGGGTTATTGTGATGTTTTTATCATCTAACGGCACCCCACTCACATATGAACCATTGATGGCAATTGAATGCAAAATTTCTCCACATTTGTTCTGATGAAGAAACAAACTCATCTTAATTTTGGATGGCCTGAGGATGAGTAAACTGTCAGGCAATTTTTATTTTGGGGTTAACCTTTCCTTTAAAGGAGCAATTCACCCCCAAATTATAATTTACTTACCCGCTTCTTGTTTCAAACACAAAAGATGATGTTTGGAAGAAAGTCATTCATTTAATGGATGAAATTACTTTTTGAAATGTCATTTTCGAAATCAAATGTCATCAAAAATATCAAGTCATACAGGTTGGGAACAATATGAGGGTGAGTAAATGAAGACCGAATTTTCATTTCTGGGTGAACTAACAACAAAGCCCTCCCAGCAAAAGTTTTTCAAAACATAGCTCCAGTTTTCTCAACTTGTTGTCTCTTCCATATGTAAAGAATAGTTTGCTTGGCTGCGCCTACTAACTTTTAGGATGACTTCCAGTGGAGGAGATGCCAAACAGTGTTCCAGCCCAGAATAATCCTGTTCTTACAAGAACTGAGCCGTATGTCAAGGGCAGTGCGTTTGCAGGTTTGAGTCCTGTCAGGGTTATATAAAGGTCCAAACAGTGTGTCCTCAGTACAACGCCTGTGGTGTTGGAGAAAGCAGATGGTCCTGTGCGTCCTGCATAGACTGCTTTTCCTCTGTTAAGTGAAGCAGAAACGCTCTTATTTTTCATCTGCTGTTAGTGCTGATTGACTTGTTGGCTATTTTTATGCTGTACCCATGGTATTCAGAAGACAACACATTCCTTGATGTTTCTAGTAGTAATTGCTAAAACAAACATCACTGTTACTTTTGCTCATATTTGTGGTTTGGGATTTAAAACATTCCAAAAACTTTTTTTTGTTTAATCTTCATTAATTTGAAGACTTGAAACCATCTCTTGTCAGTTTGCGAAGAGTTGAAGTACAATAAAAAAAAATTTTTGAAAGACATTAAAACTTTTTTTTTCAGCAAGGATGCATTAAATGGATTAAGAGTGACAGTGAAGACATTTTATAATGTTACAAATGATTTTCATTTAAAAAGAAATGTATTTTTTCATCAGAGAATCCTTAAAACAACCATCATGGTTTCCACAAAAATATTAAAAAGCAACTGTTTTAACATTGATAATAATAATAAAAAAAAATGTTTCTTAAGCAGTAAATCAGCATATTAGAATTATTTTTTTGAAGGATCATGTGACACTGAAAAATGGCTACTGAAAATGTATCTCTGCCATCACTGGACTAAATTACATTTTTAAATATATGAATAAAATTTCACAAGATTACAGTTGTTACTTTATTTTTTGGTCAAATAAATGCCGCCTTGGTGAACTTAAGAGATTTCTTTCAAAAACATAAATTCCTATGGCCCCTTTTTAAACCCTGTCCCTTCATGTTCTTTTGAGATCGTTTGCCTAATTTTATTTTGCTTTTTAGCTGCCAATAAAAGTGTATTACTCCCAGCTCAGTTTAAAACCATTCAGCAGAATTTTGCTGATGTTTGTCCCCCCCAAAAATCAGCGCAGGAAATGCAAAAGTCTGCACATTCCATCTAGGCCTGCTTCTAACATTTGGATTCAATCTATACAGCTGTTCCTGCAAAGAAGTGCTGCAGGTAAATATGAAATGGAAATAAAACCTCTTATATGTGTCCAGGCTTGCTTTACATTTCTCAGACAGCTCAGCAGTGGAATATCTCACTGTCAACATCAGAAGCCTGCATGTGTTTAGCTTCAAAGTGAGTCAGCATGGGGGACAGTATTGCAAGGTGTCTCACCAAACCTTATTAAACCATCCAGCCATGATAACAGCCCATGAATGTGTTTGCAGTCACGTACATAAGAACTGCGTTTTAATTCACAGTTACTCAAGAACAGTAGTGGGTTGAGAATTGAGAAGGTCCACAGTGATAATTTAAGATTCTGAAATCTATATCTTGTTGAGGGGCAGTGGGAGACACATCGATATGAGTTTATTGAGTTGCATTTTAGTCTGAATTGGGTTAGAATAAGTAAGTCAGGTGATTGTCAGTTCATTGCTGTTCAGTCAGTGGACTGGGAAGAATAAATGCAGATGCTCGCAATATGTATGCACAGATTCTCTGTCATCCAGGTCATCTGCATTGGAGAAATGTTTTTGAGTATGCCTCTGGACTAGTTTTTGCTACAGATGCGATTTCAATTTTTCCTTTCTCTTGGAGTGTTACAAGCTCTTGGTGCATAAAGAAGTTCTGTAAAGTTGCAAAGACTAAAATCTTAAATTTAAAGAGATATTCTTTATAAAAGTTCAAGTCAGCCACGCCTACTAAAAGGCTCGTTCTAACACGCCCCCACATGTCTATGTCACTGTGTGAGAAGATTTGCATAACGCCGCCCACATGTGCACGCAAGAAAGAGGCTTACTTTTAGTCTTGCTGTATTTTTTTGTTGACGCTGCATCCATGTCCTGAAGACGCTGTGTGCTTTCGTTGTGAAAGCGAAACTACTTTAATTGTTTGGTCTTCCAAAAGAGGACAATATCCGCTTTGTCATGCCTGGAGCTGATCCGTGCTGTTTGCTGAGGGAATACATCAACTTTCACTTTGGACAAAGCGGAGTCCAGCCTGGGGCAACATGTGGTTGCCGCTCATTCATCGCATCCGCCTGGTGCGCCGTTCTCGGCTCCGCCGCCTCAGCTCACTCTAGCCCGCCCTCAGCTCACTCTATCCCGGCCTCAACTCACTCTATCCCGGCCTCAGCTCACGCTAAGCCTTGGCTTCCCCCTTGCTATGCCCGCTTTGTTTGTTCTGTTAAAGCGAAACTACTTTTTCTTCCAAAAGAGGACACGACTACAATCAGTGGTTAAGTTGTATTTACAACACTGTTCCAGAACAGTTTTAACCCAAATATTCAGATGTGTGCAGCTCCATTTTATGGAGGACTGTTTACTGATCCTGGGAGAGTAACGTTAGACTAAAATGCCGGCAGTTCTGACTCATGTAAGTACGTTTTCATTTAAATGATTTGCCACTGATGATTCAAATGCAAGTTTTTTGGGCAGTGTAGTGTAGCTCTTGTTGTTTGTAATTTCTCTGATCATAAATGCAGACATTGTTTTATGTTTACGCGGTGCAATGCAACGCAACTCGTAAAAAGACAGTATCATTATTATAGATCACAATGCCTCGTTTGTAATGGTTTAATTTTTTTTGTCTTGACACCTCCGCCGACACGACATCAAGTATGTGATGTCGTAACATTCCGTCTCCCTTGAGGTAGTTTTAGCAATCACAACGCCTGAAGCTGGCCAATCACAGCACACTCTCTCTTTTCAGATGAGGCTTTGTAAAAATCCACGCTTTCAGAAAGCGGGGAAGAGAGAAACAATAATTCAGTAGGTGGAAAATAGGTTTTTTGACTTTAAACCGCAGGAACACATTTCTTACACCAAATCACCAAATAATGTTCTTTTTTAGCAGCATCATATAACCCCTTTATTAAGCCAGCACTCACCCTGTGTCTTCCGTGAACAAAAAGATGACAATGGGCACATTTACTACATTTATCTTCATTACATTGTGACATTTTGAGACATAATAATGTAAAGCTTTTTTTGAAAAATAATAAAAAATGTATAATGTAAATGTATAAAAAGTTGAATACAAAGGTGAAATAAAAATAATTAAGTAAATGTTTATGTGAAGTTTAATATAAATTGACAGCCTGAGTCTGTGTATCTCTAATGCAATTTTTTACAATATTATAAAATATGTAGTTAAATTTCAATTAAAATAAATTATGTAATGGCGTTTTTTTTTTTTTTTTTTTAGTTAATTAAAATATGGAAATAGAACATTTATTTGGAATTTGTATGAACTTGATATACCCCAATCAGCACATATTTTTGTCCCACAAAGGATTCACGATAAAGTTGTTCATTATGACAGCTTCCATGTTGTGTATCTCTTGTTTTTTTTCTTCACACACTTTGTTTCGTAATCTTGCAAGTGTTCTCCCAAATTCCCTCCTGTTGTTTTAACAATCCGCAAGCTTGGTTCCCATAAACCCCCTCCTTTTTGAATGTAATCTAGGTCCCATGATCCTCCTTATTGTAGGACTGAGTAAATCGGAGACATTATCCTCACTGATCTCATGCTTCCTATGAATGGACGGATGACTACAGGGGTCCTCCTGGGATTTCACTGATCCTTCCTCTGTGCTGTTTAACTCCATGTTTAGCCTCCATTGCTCTTTTGGCTTTTGTACGTCTACTGACCCAGAAGATTGTTGTGACACAGACGCTGTGGATTTACGCTTGAATCCATTGCTGTCTCAGATGTTTGCATGTGGTGCAAGAAGTGTGCATATATTTGTTAATACTGGGGAAAAAAAAGAATATTTAGTTGGAGCTACAGTGCAAACAAGATTAAAATATATATTTCTGCTATGTGGCAAAGAGGTAAAAACGCCAATAATAAAATTAAAATGCACTTGCTGGTTAGCTGGTTCCTTGCCTTTGGTCCTCATTAATTTTGATTAAATGCATACAGCAAGTTGCATTTGCACATTGTCACAGGCTGTAATCTTATTTCCAAAGGCCACGGTTATCAGTGTGTCACCTGCTGTCGTATTTAACAGATAGCTGCCTGTTTTACAGCAGGACTGAGTAGGAGCTCTTCACACATGCAAAAGAGCTCTGCAGGATGAGAGGCTTCAGTCACCTGCTGTGAATGAGGATCGGGGCGATCTTTATGCCTGCCCCTCGTCATCAGCTCTGTAGTTTCATCCTGTTGCCAGCTGTCTATCATACAGATGTTTCAAAAGTGTCAAAAATGTTCATTCAATCTCTCTTTCTCTTGTTTTTTTTTTCTCTTTTGAAGACATGGGACACGTTGTGCTGGAGAGGTTGCTGCTGTTGCCAACAATGGCATCTGTGGTGTCGGAGTGGCCTATAATGCAAAGATCGGAGGTGAGTTGGCATATTTAACTCACGTTTTCCATGTTTCATCACGTACAGTCTATTCTATCAGTGCACACCCCGTCCATTCCAACATTTGAATTGCAAAACACCTCTGTGAAGCATCAGATTAGCTTCACATTCAGATTAGCTCTGGTCTCTGTGTGTTAAACCATATGAGAACTCTTCTGTACCGAGAGCACTTTGAAAGAGGAACTCCATTAGCAATGGCTTCATGAGCTTAAGTGGGACAGTTATCACAGGCTCGAGCATAGGTCCCTGTGAGCCAAAGATTTGGACGCAAGCATATGTAATCCCTTTAATTGGCTGAGGTGCTTTTATCCTGTTCAGTGCAGATTTTGTTTCATTACTCTTCTCTACACTGCCTGCTGTCTACGGTCTTGGACTTCACAGGACATGGGATAAATGTTATTAATAATGGTTTGTTTCTAAATCGTCTCCAAGAACTGTTAGCCAACTGCCCATAGTTGAGTCTTAGCCATTTAGATTAGCAATATGGTATAATGTTTCACCGTAAAGGGAAAACTCACCAAAACATGCAAATTGTCATAATTTATTCACCCTTATGTTGTTCGAAATACTCTTTGACTTTTATTCTTTGGTTGAACACAAGGAGATGTTAAGCAGAATTTATGGCTGCTCTTTTCCAATGCGATAACTGCTTAAAGTAAGATTTGAGATCTGTTCTACCTCAAAGCCATCGTTTGACTGAACCCAATTCTACCCCTTAGCCCTTCCCCTTTCCCCTACCTCTCTGTTTCGCGCGTTCACGTGAAGGGGTAGGGGTGTCTCAATTCTCTTTTGGTTGGAGGGGTAGGGGAAGGGCCAGACAGCCCTTCAAACGAAGATTTTTCGGGACCACAATTCAAACGAAGGGGTATGAATTATCTCAGCGTAAACCGGCTTCAGGGCCGACATGGCTGCCCGAGCGAACAAAAATTTAATTTTTTTGCATTAATAAAGATTTTAATGAAAAGTAATATTTGTTTTATGTTACATTCAATCGTGAGTTCATATTTACGGTCATGTTACTCAAAGAAATGTTTGCAAAAAATCACTAATATTTGCAAACGTCATATATAGACTGCACGATAGTGCCACAACATATTTTCACCACTGTAGACATTGAGGGGGGCTAGTCCCCCCAATAATTAGAAATTGCTAAACCCTTTTCGTCAATATATGTGCCATTAGAGAGAGAGAGAGAGAGAGAGAAGAGATGAAAGTTGCGTAATGCGCTCTGTGCGTTTCTCTTTTTAGATGAGTTAACTTAAAAAAAAAATAATAATAATTTTTGAATTTTATCCTCTCGTTGCTGTAAATATATTTAGCGTTCGTATTTAAACTGTTCTTAATAAAAGTCGGGAGGCATCGTTTACAATTTCTTTTCTCCTGATGTGTGAGCCTGATCCCGAATATAATGTTGTGGGTCGTAGGCAGCGCAGTAATATAGACCGTAATTAAAGTGCTCTAATGCACACCATATAGTGCCATCTGTGTTTATCTTCAATAACACAAAGACAAAATGAAAATTAGGACACGGTCTGAGACTCCTACAGGGGAGGAGCAAAAAAACTCGCTCAGTCCAAAACACAAATGAAGGATCATTTGTTTACAAGCCACGTGAGTGCAGGAGCTGGCAGCTTTAGTCATTACAGAGGCATCTGCAAATACATTGTGGATTTCAGAAAATGCTTTTGAAGTATTCAGAGCCAAGGAAAGCTGCTGTCAGCTGTTTTGGAGAAACCACAAACATACTGGTGAATGTGTGTGAGTTTTATACAGACATTTGATGCCAGGTTGTCATGAGGGGGTCTCTTACCTTCCCATTAGGCCTGAAGATGATTGATTTGTTCTCATCGTACTCGAGGCTAGTGCGAAACGAATACCAACTTCAGTGATTTGAACAATCAAAAGTGTACATGCATCTATTAAGCTACAGATTTGTGAGACAGCGTACTGTATTTCTTGCTGAGCCTGTACGACACAGGTGTGCATGTGTGAGTTTATTCAGTACCTGCCCAGCCTGTCAAACACCGAGGCGTTGGGTTTGGACACATTGTTGAAGAACAGGTCCAACTGGAATGCATGAGGGGCTGTTTCCCTGAATATACACAGGAAGGGGTATTGTAACCGTCAAAACTTAAACCTGAAACCCCTATTTGCCATCAGCAGCTATTTTCTGTCTAATCAAACTTCCTGTAAATCAGTTAGCCTGCAGGAATCATTTTAAAAATGCCTCTTTTTCTATACAGATTTATTGTTTATTTTATCATTTTAAAAGGACAGAATAAAGAATAGATTTATATAGTAGGTCCTATCAAAACAAACTTCCCTTTTCTCTCATTGTCCTTTTAATGGTATGGAGACAAGTTGGATGAGGGATGAGATCATGGGAAAAGCTGAGAGTGGTCAGAGAATAGGGGGTGTGGTGGATCTGTTTTTAAAGAAGGAACAATAGCGACCACAGAAACCTTTTCCAATTCCCTCAAATGTCCTCCAGCCATTTCACTTCTGAGGACACCACAGAATTACTCATGTCCTATTGTGCACTACAGAAGCACAGGGACAGTTTGTACACACAATAAACATGGTAGAAGGCTTCTAGAAGCACTGTTAAATGTTATATTAGGTGTAGTGAAAATTAGGGATGCACAAAACGACATCTTTTCAAGATGGTTTAATCAGTTGGTAGTAGGGCTGTGCGATTTGGGGGAAAATATCAATGCGATTTTTTTGACGGAGATTGCAATTTGATTTGCGATTTTTAAATTTGCAAAGTCAAACTTCAACTCAATATTGTCAATAATGCGCAGCACAGTATGGGTATCATTACCCTACTGAAAAAAACAATAGAAACCATCACAAAAATTATTATAGTTTCCATTAAACCATTACAAAATTCCTTTTTTGTTTTGGGCATTATTCCAAAAGGAATTACTGTTGTTCTATTGGTTGCCATCTGCCAGATTACATCCCACCATAGACAGACATCAAATATACCCTCCATTATAGTTACAAACCCTATCCCCAAAGGATGGGTCACTGTACAAATTGTGAATAAAAACATATTGCAATGATGTGGAAGTTTCAAATTTAAATTTTTTATTCAGAATACAACATAGATGACATAACAAATGTTTAAACTGAGAAAATTTATCATTTTAAGGGAAAAATAAGTTGATTTTAAATTATGGCATCAACATCTCAAAAAAGTTGGGACAAGGCCATTTTTACCACTGTGTGGCATCCCCTCTTCGTTTTATAACAGTCTGCAAACGTCTGGGACTGAGGAGACAAGTTGCTCAGGTTTAGGAATAGGAATGTTGTCCCATACTTGTCTAATACAGGCTTCTAGTTGCTCAACTGTCGT